>BSBK01003690.1:0-92500 GCA_027943335.1 Chamaecyparis obtusa | reverse complement strand
GTATCACGATCTAAGGTGATTCCTCATATCAAGATGATATTGAAAACTGGGTATCACATGTTATGTGATTCCTCATATCACATGTTAGGTGATATGCAAATTTGGGTATCACATGTCAAGTGATTCCTCATATCACATGTTATGTGATATTGAAAACTGGGTATCACATGTTAGGTGATTCCTCATATCACATGTTAGGTGATATTGAAAATTGGGTATCACATGTTAGGTGATATTACATATTGTTTAAACCCTATGAAACATATCACATAGTGACATGTCTCTACGTAAACTTAGTGAGAGATATGGTAGACAGGAAGATCATTAAACTGGTCTATATCAGTACTGAAGAACAAAATGTAGATATCTTTGTATGGTGAAAATGTGACCACACTTCTATGAATCTTTACATGCAAGAAAACTCAAAAATGAGCCCTCACAAATCGATCCATAGCTCTCTATGCATGGAGTTGCAAAATTTGTAAAATTACTCTCAGCTAGAGCTATAAACTCATGACCTTGCTAGTCAACCACACAATGAGAGATTCACAATGAAAACAAGGGTAAGAATGCCAATATCTCCAATGAAATCAATATGAATGCAATGCAATGCAAATCTATATTAAGATGAATATGCAAGTATGCAACTAGGTATGAAAATGGAAATGAAAGAGTTACAAACCCTCTAATTAAACTATGTGAGATTAATCCAAAACATGAAAGGAAATGATACCATGATGATGCAACTATGATGCAAGCTAGGATGTGATGTAGATGCAAGATTAATGCCAATGATACTCCAAATCTTCAAAACTTGATGCAAGAATATCTCCAAAAGCTTCAATGACTTAGAAAACCTGTAACATAATAATAGCATAAAAGAGAATGGATATGAAAATAGAAAAAAAGAGCTCTTCTTTTATAAGAAGTGAAAAACAATGGACCATGAAGATTAAGAGGCAAAAGACTTAATCAACGGTGGAGAAAAAAAAAAGCTTGATCCTTGTGCACAAATATTCTCCAATAGGAAAATAGAAGTTGACTTTTGTGTCCATATGAGACAAAAAGTGCTTTTTCCTTTTTACAAAATAAGAATAAATATTTTATTTGTGCAACTTAGGATAAGAGGAAAAGTGGAGATTTTTTATTTAAATACAAGGGGAGGAAATTCCTTTTAATTAAATAAAGACTTAGGATAAAATGATTTTATTATTTAATTAAAAGAGATTTTTAATTAATTAACAGAGAGCATGTTCTCTTAATTAAATAAGATTTTTATTTTTATCTCTTTTCTTTTTAAATTAAATAAGGCTCAAACCTTAGTAAATATTAAATTGATTATGATTTGATCAAGGAAATTGATATATTTGAAAAAATATTGATATTTGAAAATATTGATTCAGGGATTTGATAAATTGCAGAAATGGGGCTCCAAAGTCTAGGTGACCATTTTAGGGTGCATACATTTGCCCCTCTTTGACTAATGTGTGATCAATTTGGGAACACATGTAGTCAAAGAATGAAGTTGAAATGTGAGATCGATCTGGGATCACAAAACAACTTAGATATGAGGTCGATTCGGGATCATATCCGGACAAAGCATAAACAAAGGCCTTTGAACATGAGGTCGATTCGGGATCACATTCAAAGTAAGAGATAAGAATCTCAAATTTGGGCAAAAACTCACAAAAGATGTCTGAATCAAGAGAATCAAGAAATTGGGGATGAGAATCCCATAAATACTGCCCCCTCAGAGTCGAAATCGAAAGATAGAGGAGAACAATGAATTGATAAAAGATTTGATCAAATCATAATGAATCATAATCGAAGGACGGAGCATGATAAGATAACCATCAAACAGTGAAGATATGCCCCAGGTTGACTAGGTTTGACTGGGAAAGATATAGGATAAAGATTAAGTCAAACCTCAGAGAGAGGAAGCGAAAGGGGTGAATGAAAGACTAGAAGTTTGAAAGACATGGAAATGAAGAAATTCCATCAAAGATCGAATAATTATGCCTCAAAAGGTCAGTTAACTGTGTAGAAGAATGAGAAAACTTGGAAACGCGACTCAGATTTTGATTTCGAGTCCGAAAATGGATAGAAAATGATGTGACATGAAAGACCAGAAATGAAATATATGATCAAGAAGAATCAGAAAAAGAGCACAATTGACCAACTAGTCCGTAGATGATAAAAAGAAGAGCTCTCTCCATATGCAAGATGCAAAAACTAAACTATGATGAACCTAAGAATGCAAGCTACTATGAAAGTGGTTGACTTGCAAGGTCACAACGCTTATAGACATCTAATTATCATCATTGAGTATTATTGGTAACGTCGTAAGATCATACAATGCACACTAGCATAACCATGTGGATATGAATACGATCTTTATTAGATAGAAATGTGGAAATCTCACTTAGACATCAAAGACATATAGGTCAAGATGACTAGTGCAGTGAGATTACCTAAATTTGATATGGCGAGATTATGTTTGTATCAAGACACATGAAAGTCAGGATAACTAGAAGCATGCACTCGCAAAACAATCAAGGATAATAGCTTGTCAATCCATAGTGTCAAGTAAGACCAGCATAAATGCTCATGATAGTTAGGATCAACAAAATATACCCACAAGCAGATAAAGAAATAAAACATGTTCTCATACCCTCAGTCTTCTAGCTATGCATCATCGAAAACTTCTTAGGGAGAGACCATTCATCAAAGAAATCCTCATAGACAACACACAAAGAAAAATAAAGTCATCATATCTCAACAAGTTGATTGTTTAAGTGCATGTGTGTTGGTCATAGAGTCAGACTCTGGTTATCGCATCTGCAAATGAGAAATATTGCATCATACTTAGACTATAGGGTAAGACATCTGATAAGTGTTAAGAAACACTCGACGCAAGGGTAGTGTTGAAAAACACTGTTTGGGGTGGTGTTAAAAAACACCTATTGTGAAATGCCCCAAGAGATAAACACTCCTAAAATACCTATGCTAACAGGTATGCCCCTTAGACAAAGACAAAGAAAAATTCTAGACCAAGTCAAATAAGGTCAAGGCATGATGGAGAAAGGCTAAGTGTCGAGGACGCATGCTAACAAATAGGAGTGCAAAGGCCTCAAGTAGTGCCTGTTTCTAGGTTTTCACCACTTGGCTTTATTGCAATTTTTTTTTTTTTTCTTTTTTTTTAATTTTTGCTACTAGGGCACCTGTTTCCAGGTTTTCACCAAGGCACTTTTTTTTTTTTTTTGAATTTTTGAATTTTTTGATTTTTTATATTTTTCCAGGACTGTATATGCTTTTTAGGATTTTTTCAGCATCATATATCAATTTTTTTTTGGTATTTTTTCAAGATCAATAAAATATGTACAAAGGATGCCCTCAGAAAAAAATGGGCATAAAGGATAGAACTTTTTTAGGTGCAAAATGTTGATGGGCTCAAGGAGCTGTTCTCCATCTTCATTCGATAGTAAATATGCACCTGTACCAAAAGATGTTGTAATAATGTATGGTCCAAGCATATTGGGTTCAAACTTGCCCTTTTGTTCTCTGTTGTGCTGATTCTTAGGATTCTCTTGCAAAACAAGATCACCTATTTGAAACTCTCTAGGGTGAACCTTCTTGTTAAATGCCTTGGACATACACTTTTGATATACTCTCATGTGATCAAAGGAAGCCTTACGCTTCTCATCTAAAAGTTCTAGTTCTTGTAACCTCATGACACGGTAATCCTCATCTGTAATCAAACCTTTGAGTGAGACTCTAAGTGAAGGGATCTCTACTTCCAAAGGTAACAATTTTTCAATGCCATAGGTGAGTGCAAAAGGAGTAGCACCTGTAGGTGTGCGAATGCTAGTTTTGTAATCTCATAGTGCTGGATTGATTTGCAAGTGCCAATCCCTACCATTCTTGTGCACTGTCTTATGAAAAATTTTAAGAATGGTTTTATTAGAGGCTTTTGCTTGTCTATTTCCTTGTGGGAAGTAGATGGAGGACCAATGTTGCTTGATTTTAAACTTTTTGCATAAATGCTTTAGGTCCTTGTTCTTGAATTGTCCTCCATTATCAGTAATAATCTCAGAAGGCACTCCAAATCGGCAAATAATATGATTCAGGATAAAAAGTGAAACTGTTTTGCCTGAGGCAATGAAAAGAGGGACTACCTTTACCCATTTTGTGAAATAATTAGTAGCCGTGATGATAAACTTATGTCCACCTGATGAGTTGGGGTGAATTTTCCCAACAAGGTCAAAGGCCCATCGCTGAAATGGCCAATGCGAGATAGAAGGAATTAGCTCCCTACCTAGAGCATGAATCAGGTTGCCATGTTTTTGACATTTCTTGCAAGACTTAGAAAAAGCTACTGCATCTACTTGCATTGTGGGCCAGTAATACCCTGCCCTAAGTAATCGATGGGCCATGGCAAGACCGTTAGAATGTCCACCACAAATGCCCTCATGAATGTCAACTAACGCTTGGTCAGATTCCTCCTTTTCCAAGCACCTAAGAAGCGTCCCATCAAAACCCCTCCTATATAGATCACCAGAAATGAGGGTATGGCGAGAGACATTTCAAATTAGGTTTTTGCATTCAGATCGATTGAAAGTATCAGGGATGATGCCATCACAGAGATATGAATAGATAGCACCATATCGGGAGGACTCATGTGTGACAAGGGTACAAATGACTTGGCTTTCAGGTGAATCAAAAATAGGGTAATGTAGTTCTTCCACCAGGAACTCAAATCGGGACTCATGCTGCTCGAATTGCAAAAGTGAAGCTAATGTAGCCATAGCATCTGTAGCTTTGTTGTCTGTCCTAGGGATTTGCTGAAATGTCACAAAAGTGAAATAGCATCTCAAAGAATCGACCATCTTCTTATAGGGTATTAACTTGTCATCTTTGGTTTGATACTCTTCATTGACTTGATTGATTATTAATTGTGAATCCCCAAAAATATGCAACTCAGTTATATTTCATTCTATAACTAGTTTCAATCCATTGGTTAATGCTTCATATTCTGCGATATTGTTTGTACATGGAAAAAGTAGTTTGTATGACTTTGGTATAGTGTATCTATGTGGAGAAACAAACAATATTCCCGCACCTGACCCATTTTGCATATTGGAGCCATCAAAGAACATTTTCCAGGTGCGAGTTGTGATATGTAGTATATGTTCATCTGGGAATTCCACTTGTATAGGCATGCTATCTTTAACTGGAAAGTCAGCAAGTTGGTCTGCAATAGCCCGCCCCTTTATGGCCTTCCTTTCAATGTACTCTATGTCAAATTCTGATAATACCATCATCCACTTAGCGAGCCTACCCGTGAGAGCAACCTTACTAAGTAAGTACTTTAGAGGATCAATTTTAGCAATCAAGTGTGTAGTATGAGCTAGCATGTAATGCTGCAACTTTTGAGAAGCAAACACCACAACTAAGCAAGACTTTTCAATATTATTATAATTGACTTCATAGGATACAAGAGTACGACTTATTTAGTATACGACCCTTTCTTTCCCATTTTCATCTAACTGAGCCAACAATGCCCCCAAGGAAGTGTCTGTAGCTGAAATGTATAGAATCAAAGGCTTCCCTGGAATAGGAGGCATCAAAATTGGAGGATTAGCCAAGTATTGTTTAATTTGATCAAGGCTCTTTTGACAATCCTCGTTCCAAACACAAGAAGCACCCTTATGCAATGTCTTATTAAAGGGTTGTGCTCTATCTGCAAGTTGAGAAATAAACCTCCTAATTGATTGAAGACGTCCTTGAAGACTTCTCATCTGACTAATGTTTCTTGGAGGTAGCATATCTAAAATTGCTTGGACCTTTTTGGGATCAACCTCTATACCTTTTGCTGATATTATAAATCCTAAAAGTTTGCCTGAGGTGACACCAAATGCACACTTCTTTGGATTCAATCTGAGTTGAAATTGTTCCATGCGATCTAGAATTACTTCCAAATCGGTAAGGTGTGTATCCATTTTTCTTGATTTTGCCAGGGTATCATCCACATAATCTTCCATGTTCTTGTGCATCATATCATGAAAAATAGTGGTCATAGCTCTTTGGTATGTAGCCCCTGCATTCTTTAACCCAAATGGCATGACGTTCCAACAATAGGTTCCCCATGCACATGTGAACGTTGTTTTCTCTTGGTCTTCGGGAGCTATTTTAATTTGATTATATCCTGAGAAACCATCCATTAGAGAATATATTTCATAGCCGGCTGTCATGTCCACTATCATGTCAATGTTTGGAAGTGGAAAGTCATCGTTAGGGCATGCCTTGTTTAAATCTCTAAAATCTATACAAACTCGAATGGATCCATCATGCTTGGAAACTGGTACTATGTTTGAAATCCATTCTTCATAATCGATGGCTCTGATAAATCCAGCTCTCAAAAGTTTTTCTAATTCTGCTTTGACGAGGAGAGCTACATGTGGATGCATTTTTCTTAATCTTTGTTTCACTGGTTTGCCCCCTGGAGCTATGGATAAGTGATGCATTTTTAGATTAGTGTCAAGCCCTGGCATGTCTGAATAAGTCCGTGCAAAATTGATTTTCTTCTTTTGTAGGAATTGTATATATGCCTTGGTTTCCTCTTCTGATAAAGACTGAGCAAGATGAACTATTTGAGGAGCTTCTTCTATGTTCAAATTAACTGGTTTTGTTGGCTCAATCAACACTGATGATCTGTCCTGAAAATAACTGGGCAAGTTATTAAGTACCCCATCCTTGGGTGCCTCAAAGAGGTTTTCACTCTCAGATACGTCATTTCTTTTTACTATTTTTGGTTCTGATACCGCCACAAAGTGGTTTTCACCATCAGAACACCTATTCTTTTTCTTTTTCTCTTTTATTTTAAGACTGAGGTACTTAATATCAGGTTCAGTCATGCTCGTAGTTGGCTCACTGGTGGAAGACAATACTGGTTCAATAGCATTAAGGTAACATGCGATCTCATAGTCATTCTGAAAGGTCAACAGTTGTGGCTCTTGTGATATTTGAGACCAATCAATCAAATGGCGATTGACAAGGGGTAGGTCAATGATTAGTTCAACATTGTGGATGTGATGGGTATCATTTTTGGTGACCATATATTCAGAATTTATCAAGTTCCCTTCTAAAGTACTCGAATCAGGGTTTGTCCTACCTAATGAAGTATCGTCCACTAAGGCGATTCGAGGAGTCCAGTCCTCTAGCCCTACACTTGGCTCATCAACTACGTCAGGTTGGGTGTTATAAGCTTGAATAACATCGATATCCAAGTCTATTGTTGCATCTGAAAGTGAGTCCCATTCGAACTCATGTGAATTTGTCTCTGAATCAATATTGGGGCCTCATGATGTAGAAGCCTCAAGGTTGGGGAGGATCTCCCCTTCTCGAGCAATTTGTTGAACCACAAAAGTATCCAAATTGGTACCACCTATTGCAGCTAAGGTGGTGACACTTTCCATGGTTAACCTAGCATTCATTTAGTCACTATCCGTCACAGCTGGGATAGGAGGACTATTAACTGTCAAATTTTGAGAATCTCCCCAAAGGAGATCAGTTGATGGCACTTAATCTTCTATCATATCTTGCTGATTAGTTAAATCAGGTGTGTATTCAGAATCAAAATCATTGTCTATCATAGCTAGGACAATAGCATCTTTTAGTTTCTCACTTTCAAAGCCTAAACCCTTTGTTGATTTATCCCTTCGTGCAAAAAGTGCATGATCTAAAGGTTCAGCCCTAGCATCCAATCTGTGACTAAGGGGACCATGTCTTGGATATCCCATGTTTTTCACTAACGTGTACCCTCTCCCATAAGCTTTAGGTGAAGGAGAAATTTTTTCATTGTGTTGATATTTTTCCTCATGATAAATCCAATCTCTGACGACAACTTCCTCTTTCTCTTCCTGAATAGGAACTAAAGACTCAACAAACTTTCCAAATAGTGTCATGGCTGACAAAGAGGGCTTCATATCTGGTGAAGGCTTCCCATAAGACCTAGGTGAGATTGACAACTTTGTAAAAGAATCAATCTTGTAATCTCCCATGCCAAGGTCTAAGGTCTTAAATTTACCCTTACATTGATCAAGTGAGACATTAGAACTATCAACTTCCCTATTCAAAGGTACATGTGATCCTGCGGAAATGTTATTCACTGATAAAGTGCTATCCCCAGGTATGCAAATTTCTACACCATTATGAGGAAACTTGACATACTAGTGATATGTTGATGGAACCGCTTGCATCTCATGAATCCATGGCCTACCTAGCAAAATGTTGTAGGCTAAGGGTCCAACATCAACAATCTGAAATAAAATATCCTTTTCCACTGGACCAATACGAATTGGTAAAACTGCTAATCCTTTAGAACTCCTTTCTGCTTCATCATATGCTTTGATTGTGATCTTTTTCCTTGTGTCAATAACCTCTTCAGAATATCCTAAAGCCTTCAACAAACTGATAGTACAAATGTTTAACCCCGCACCCCCATCTATCAACACGCGCCTAACACGGGTTTTATGAATCATAACTTCTATGTGTAAGGCCAAGTTATGTGGGTGACTTATGGATTTGTCATCTTCTTCTGAAAAAGTGAGGAAATGAGGGCTAGCCAAATGGTTGACCATGTTCTGGAATTGATCCACATCTAAGTTGTTGGGGACACTGGTTGCTCGCAAAGCATCCTCGAGGACACGCTTGTGTCTTGGGGATAATTCCAAGAGTTCAAATATAGAAATCTGAGCCGGTGTACGTTGAAGTTGATCAATGAGGTTGTAATTGAGCTCAGGACCAACAACAGATTTAGAAGGAGCTTGCTTAGAGGAAGACTGCCTAGGCTTGCTGGAATTAGGACCTCTAATGACAATAGGAATTTGACCATCTTGACTTCTAGTAACGGCGTGAAGAGATCGAGACTCCCTATGTGAGTTAGGTCCTCTTAAGACAACTATGGGTCCTTCATTAGGCATTTTTCTTGAGTTATCCTCACAATCATTCTTTTTCCTCATCATATTGATATTTTCCTCAACCACCTCAAGCATATTGATCACATTATCAGCTTTAGGATATGTGTAGTTGACTGTTGCCTTGCCATTCTTGTTGTTGTTGTTGGTGGAAACTTCTCCTTTCTCATACTTTGGCAAGGGTTCTTTGAAAGCTTTGTGATCAGAATTTGAGGTTAAACCATCTACTTACAAGTCACCACTCTCAATGAAGTCTTGGACAAGGTGTTTAAGCTTAAAGCAATTTTCAATGTCATGTCTGATTCCATTGTGGTAAATACAATAGGCCTTTTCATTCCACTAGTATGGTTTAGTCTCTGGAATGTGGAACTTGGAAGGGTCTTGAGGTTGCACCAGATTATGAGCAAGGAGTGTCTTAAAGATATCCGCATAAGAATCCCCAAGTTTTGTAAATTGCCTTTTCTCTATTTTTGACCTTCCTTGATACTTTGGCTTACTACCTTGTTGTTCTGAGGAGACTTGTACCTTCATGGCTTGAACCGCTTTGGAAAGATTAAGGACTTCATTCTTAGGTTGGGACGAGTCAACAACGCCATCATTGACCACTTGTTTATTCTTATTCCAATAATTTTTCTTGTCCTTATTTCCATTATTACTATTGTTGTTTTGGCTATTGTTATTATTTGTTGATTTTGCCAAAATTCCTTGTTCTTTTAAGACATCTTCAATACGACAAGTGACTTCAACCATGGTGTCAAATGAGTTGAAAGGGATCTTCCTAACTTCATACCTCAGTTCGGGGACCAAATTGCTCACAATAATATCAATTCGCTCCTCCTCTGGAATAGTTCTTGAATATTTTGCGCATAAGCACCTCCATCTTTGCAAAAATGCAACAAATGACTCTCCTTGATTTTGCTTAAGTTTACACAAATCAAGCATTGTGACAGATCATGTCAAATTATAGGCAAAATGTTGTACAAACCTTTCCACAAGCTCTTTAAATGTTTTGACTGGGGGAGTGAGATTGGTGAACCACTCCATTGCTTGTCCCTTGAGGCTTCTAGGGAATAATCTCATTAAATATGAATCCTCATGGTGGAAAGAGAAACTCATGATGTAGAATTGCCTATCGTGATCATGGGGATCACCAATGCCATCATATTTGTCATATGTGGGAAACTCCACTTTCTTAGGAAAATCAATCATTACAACACTCTTGTCAATAGGATTGGGACAAATAGAATCCAAGTTGAATGTACTTTTGGGAGCCTTCATGTCGTCCATATCTCTTTGCAATTGTTTGATCACTTCATGGGTGGATGGTTCTTGTTTCTTCACCTTCCTGTCCACATCAAAATCAAAGGGGACTTTGGCACCTTTGTTAATTAGACTTTCCAAGAATTGGTCTTTGTTTTGTTCCACATATTTTTCAACATAGGCTTGGAAAGATGGCTCTTGTTGTATAGCCATAAAGTCCATGGTGTCCAAATTAACATATCTCCCTCTTTGTTGTGAACTATGGTTTACTCGTTGGGAGGGTTGTCTAGAAAGTCTAGGAGGTGGACTTCTCCTATGGTGATCATATCTTGTAACTCTTCTTCCCCTTGGACTCGGGGATCTTGAGGGCGTCCTAGACCTTCTCCTAGGCTTTGGACTTTGTGATGGGGTTGATGGGGAAGAGTTGGTCCCACTATTAGTTCCCCTTCCATTGAATTGACTTTGTAATTGTTGCACATAGAGCCTATTCTCTTCTTCTTGTAAGGCTTTTTTCTTTAATTCCAACAATGCATTTTCTTCTTCTAACCGCCTAAGTTTCTCTTTTCCAGCAGCTTGTTCATCTTTGTAAGCTTGCTTAGCTCTCTCAATAGCTCTCAACCTTGCATCCGTATGTTTAGGATCATCCTTAGGAGATGAAGGCCCTGACTTGTTAAATAAGTTGGCTGCATTGACATGATATTCTGTCTCATCCTCAGAATGTTGAGATCCTGTTTCTGAAGGACTATGCCTACGATGTCTTGCTTGTCTTTGTTGAGCATCCAAATATCTTGTGTCAATTAAAGGTGACCTTGGTGGACTATTGACTCATCTGAATCCATCGGGTATGTGGCTATCATCTCTTAAACTTTAAAACATATCTTGAAGATTTTGGTTGATAGCCTCTCTTGAATGTTTGATATTAGAAAAAATCATGTTGGTGCCTGATGAATAGTGTGTTTTAGGTGTTCCTTCCTCACAAGGATTAGTCTCAACCTCTTGTTGACTTCTAGGGGATTGATCAAAGAGGGGTTCCTTGACCCTACGTTGTTGACGCATCTTAACTGGTGGTAACTGGCTAAAGATAATAGGGGGTCGCTTTCCTTGATTGACTTGGTACCTTGTTGTAACTAACATGAAAGAAAAGAGATTCTTAATGATAAGGTGACCTTGCAAAGTGTCAACACCAAACTAGGATAATCAAAGTTCTCTATTGTCTAAAGTGAAATGAAAAGATAGAAAAATGGGCTTTACCAACACTGTCAAAGAGGTGCTTCCAACAAAGGGTGAATACCATAGCACTTTTGAATCAGGAGGTTGGAATAGGCCAAAATATAATTGAAATTGATTAAATGAAAGTGATTTGGACAATAAGAGCACTAAAATTCTCCAAGAATGTAGCTAACAATTCTAGAGATAAGCTTTCTCACCAAGAATAACCTTCTAACTTGACAACTATTTCCAAAGTGGCCTTGTAAACCAATTGATGCTATTCCTAGAGGGCAAAAACTAGAGATTTAAAGTCAAAATAGGTCTCTAATGACAGGATAGAAAATCGAGCAAGTTGTAAAAAGTTGGTGTCTCAACTCAGGAACTCAATTTGTTTTAAAAGATCAAGTAAGTACATCAATAGATTTTCATCATTGAACATGCACATAAGACAACAATCAGGGAGTTCAAGCAAACAGTCTTCAAACAATGAGCAAGGGGCAAAGCAACCTTGCGCATGAAGAAGTATAGTGACTTAGTATTTCTACTCCTTAAAGGTTCTACTTTTGTATGTTCTTGACAATGTTTTAGTAGGCAGTTAGAACACAACAACACCTTATCAAGCTATCTACAAGGATATACATGGCTTTTCTAAGGAGTCCTCGATATACGCAAGGTACGTGAGGCCCAAATCCATAAATGAGAAGAATCCAAAATCACACAGCCGGGGGGAGACGGTAACCCAAATCTCCTCCTACACTTCTCAAAGGTATAAAGTTCTTTGAGGCTTAGCCAAGAGTGATATCAAACTCAATTCCCAAGAGAGGTGTCTTTGGATTCACCTCCCGATATTTATACTCCGTCAGAACACAGGAGTTAAGGTCATCCGTTGAGGTGGTGTGTCCCCAAGCAGGCCTTCTAGAAATAAAAACTAAGTAATTCACTATCAAAAGTATTTGGAGCACTAAAGGTGGAACACTTAACTCTTCAAGTAAATGCAAAGTGAGTCCAAAAGTGGAACATTTAACCCTTTAAGATAATGTGAAGCGAGTCCAAAAGTGGAACATTTAACCCTTTAAGATAATGCGAAGCGAGTCCAAAAGTGGAACATTTAACCCTTCAAGAGAATGTGAAGTGAGTCCAAAAAAGTGGAACACTTAACCCTTCACACAAACTCAAAGTGAGTAAAAAAGTGGAACATTTAACTCTTCACACCAACTCAAAGTGAGTCCAAAAGTGGAACATTTAACTCTTCACACCAACTAAAAGTGAGTCATAAAGTGGAACATTTAACTCCTCACATCAACTCAAAGTGAGCCCAAAAGTGGAACATTTAACTCTTCACATGAACTCAAAGTGAGTCCACACCTTAGAAAATAAGTGAGTTCCAAAAAGCACAAAAGGGTTGCCTAGTGGAGCAATTAACGTTTCTTTCCTGTAGACCCCTCCCCTTTAATGTGGCGCTGATCTTGCAACCACGGGGCGGAAACAAGGGGCTGGCGGATTAGCAAGTCCAATAACCCAAGATAACAATCTAGATCAATTACAAGTAATCTAAGACTGCTAATCAATACTACTCACAAATGAAAAAAGGTTGAACAATAGAATATTTAACTTTCCAAATAAACATAGAGTGAGTCCACAAAGTGGTGCATTTAACTCCCTATGTAAACAAGGAATGAATCCATGGCCTCAATCACTCAATGAGATATTTGATATTGAAACCAAGAATTACTTAAGGTTTAAACACAAGCATTCACTTACACAAAGCAAATTTATGTTCATTCCCTTTAAGAGCATTAATTGAAATGTGTTCTATGAAAGCATGTAAACACTCAAGCCAAACACATGAGAGGTTCAAGTTTAATTCCAAGATCTAAATGTTTTAGAAATGTAACAAAATACCTCAAGTCCAATGCAACGCGCTTAGTAGATTTCACCTATTTTTTGTTTGTTTTAAGCATTTTTCATGAAAGCAAGCCATGCACCTTCAAATGAACAAGACAAGAAAATAAGCAAACAAGATATTCAATGTATATCCAACTTATGAAAACCCTAGGGTGGTTAGATCTGAAAATCAATTGTTAGGAGCAATGATAACCAGCAAATAATCCAAATGATAACTCATATCATGCATTGAAGAATGAAAAATAAGTGCATACCCATCACAATTTTTTTTTTTTTTTTTGCATTTGACCTAGTCAACAAGATCTGATTTTTACCACATGAATTCGGACCCTAAACCCAAAATGCAAAAAAGAGACTTCTGTCCAAAAATAGAGAGCTTTCCAAAAATGTAAAATTTTTAGAAAAATCTCTTTATTTGTGCCCTAGAGGCCCATTTTACCAAAACAGACTAGTTTTTATAAATTGACCAAATGAGCTATGATATGATCTCTAAATTAAAAACACAGTGAATAGAACCCCTGTAGAATTCCAAGATCTTTCCATAAATATAGAAATTTTTAAAAAATATGCTGATTTGTGCTAAAAATAGATTTTTTATGAAAAATCAAGAAAAAATTATAAAAAATAAAAATCACCTGCAAAAATTTTGGAAATGTTTTTGGAGCTTGTCTGATATGTCGCCAACCTACAAAAAAAATTTCAGACCAAAACACCAAGCCGTTTGAGAGATATGATCAAATCTTCAAATCTAGGGTTTTTTAATCTCCAAACAAATCTGCACAAGGGTTAGCTCTAAAAATAATCAAAACCAGCATGTAAAAAGTGGGTTGCCCCACGGTGGGTGCTAAAAATGTATGGTGAAAATGTGACCACACTTCTATGAATCCTTACATGCAAGAAAACTCAAGAATGAGCCCTCACAAATCGATCCATAGCTCTTTATGCATGAAGTTGCAAGATTTGTAAAATTGCTCTCAGCTAGAGCTATAAACTCATGACCTTGTTAGTCAACCACACAATGAGAGATTCACAATGAAAAAAAGGGTAAGAATGCCAATATCTCCAATGAAATCAATATGAATGCAATGCAATACAAATCTATATTAAGATGAATATGCAAGTATGCAACTAGCTATTAAAATAGAAATGAAAGAGTTACAAACCCTCTAATTAAACTATGTGAGATTAATCCAAAACATGAAAGGAAATGATACCATGATGATGCAACTATGATGCAAGCTAGGATGTGATGTAGATGCAAGATGAATGCCAATGATGCTCCAAATCTTCAAAACTTGATGCAAGAATATCTCCAAAAGCTTCAATGACTTAGAAAACCTGTAACATAATAATAGCATAAAAGAGAATGGATATGAAAAATGGAAAAGAGAGCTCTTCTTTTATAGGAAGTGAAAAACAATGGGCCATGGAGATTAAGAGGCAAAAGACTTAATCAATGGTGGAGAAAAAAAGAAGCTTGATCCTTGTGCACAAATATCCTCCAATAGGAAAATAGGAGTTGACTTTTGTGTCCATATGAGACAAAAAATACTTTTTCCTTTTTATAAAATAAGAATAAATACTTTATTTGTGCAACTTAGGATAAGAGGAAAAGTGAAGATTTTTTATTTAAATAAAAGGGGAGGAAATTTCTTTTAATTAAATAAAGGCTTAGGATAAAATGATTTTATTATTTAATTAAAAGAGATTTTTAATTAATTAAAAGAGAGCATGTTTTCTTAATTAAATAAGATTTTTATTTTTATCTCTTTTCCTTTTAAATTAAATAAGGCTCAAACCTTAGGAAATATTGAATTGATTATGATTTGATCAAGGAAATTGATATATTTGAAAAAATGTTGATATTTAAAAATATTGATTTAGGGATTTGATAAATTGCAGAAATGATGGCCCAAAGTCTAGGCGACCATTTTAGGGTGCATACAATCTATACTAAACCTCTTGCAAAAGTAAAGACAGATTTCTTTAGAAGGAAAATTGGTTTGATCAAAATATGAATGTAATTATTAATGTACATTTTTTGTTCATGAATATAATATTGAAATATTTCAAAATTGTGAAGATGATGATCTTCTGTGTATATAGGTTACTATGTCAAGGTGACGATCTTGACAATAGTAACCAGGCTTCAAGATCGACTCCCACAAGGGTTTGTCCCAGATAGGACCAGACATCTTGTTGCTTATATTATTACTTGTTGGGTAATAAAGTTCAAGATCAACTCCCGTAAGGGTTTGTCCCAGATAGGACCGGACATCTTGTTACTTATATTATTACTTGTTGGGTAATAAAGTTGTTAGGATCGACTCCCGAAAGGGTTTTTCGCGGATAGGACTGGACATCTTAACATTTACATTATTACTGTGTAATAACTCATCATGATTGACATTCTGTAAGTGTCTTGGATTGGGCCAAATATCATGATATGAAAAGATCTACAAATTCTATTAAACTCTCTCTCAAGAGGGAGTGTTAAAGTATTGTGTGTTCGTGTTTAATAATCGATGAGACAATCATGATATATATATATATAATTAATCATATGTTATACAATTTGTTAATACGAACAGTCATGGCTTATCATATATGATAAGTCATGACTATTCATATTGACATCCTTTAGATTCAATATATATAGTTATTGTATTTTGTAGAATCAATCAATAACCAAGGCAATTGTATTCTACTACATACATTCAGTTTACATCTTATCTCCTGATCATAATTCCATAACAACATTAATTAATGTGGATAGATTCCAAGCTGGATTGAAAAATGTTAATGATCCAAAGCAGAGGACTATATAATAGAGATTAGCATCCTTCAATTAAACAATTTTATAAGTTCAATCTAGGATATCTATTGAAAATAATTAGTTTTTCTTTTACCTTCCAGGGCTTGATTGTGGAGGACACCAAGGTTAAGCATGTTTGAGCCAGTATTGGGATGTGGGATATTTTATTATTCTATGAATGGTATTTAGACAGAAATGAGAGTTAGTTGGATCATTCTTGCATGCAACATATGGGTTCCTGTGAACTAATAGAATATGGATCGATGTTAGATTGACTCTAAATTGCATAGATGGATCTTTAAAACTCATTTCACTTAATTTATTAACTTCCTAAGGTATCTGATTAGAATAATTATTTTCTAACTTTATAACCATTTACTCATAAAAATTGAAATGTCTAACTGAATTTCCATGAAAAGTTGAAGTTCGACATTTGTCTCTTCTTCCAGACAAATATGTCCCTGCGATACTCCATGTAGTTGGTCTTCTCCTTCCATGCCAAGTGGCGTAAATCAGATATGATGTCAAGCTGGTTTGACTCAGACCAACTTAAATTTGGTTGGATCACAAACACAAGTTCCTCATTCCATTCCTCGAAATTGTTGGATGCACCATTTTGGAAAATTATAAGTTAGATGCTTGTCATTGCAAAGGAGAACTAACTAAAAATATCACCACCTTCATTAATGAACAAGTTCTTAATTTCATTTAATGCCGATGACAGTCGATAATAATTTCCGTTAGGAGAAATGTGTTGCCACCTTAGTAAGTCCATTCTGTTACACTCCACCATTTAAAGAATTTTACTTTGTCAGATTTAGATAGATTTGCATTGGAAACTGAGCCTCACATGTTGGTCGAGAGTTGATAAATTTATTGCCCTTAGATATATCGGACGATAGGATGATTATAGAATTTTGGAAGTGATGCTTTTGGTGTTATCATTGGGAGAAGGCCCAACCTTCCAATATATTGTTCTTATGTCAGGGGATCATAAGAAACAAGAAGTTTTGAACTCGGTTAAAAATTGCCTTAAGCCCGATAGTATGTAGGATTGTAGCATCGGGCGATCCTCAAACTTTGGAATAGGATCAAAGCTTATATGTACCTAATCTTCCTTAGGGATGTGACAACTTGACTTAGCATAAGGACTTAGGATTCATTATTCGACCCTTGGACTTCTACTATGACTATCATTAGAATTGGACTAGTGCCAGGTTGCATTGGGCTATAGAGTCAAGAGAATCAATAAAGAACAAGGAGCTACTTGCTGAAGGATGAAGGGGAATTGGGCAAGAGCTAACAAGCCAAAACTGACTAAGACCTAAAGCACACCAAAATTTTATTTACAAAAAGTAGGACAAAAACACCCTACTTCAAGACACCGACTCTGGAGAATTCAAGCGAAACCATTGAGAGGTTGGAAAAAATAGCAGCCAGTACAAAAAAGAAATGCATACCTACGAAGAAATTGCGAACATAAGATGGGTATGAAAATTGAATGGAAGCTCTTAAGAATAACTGGAATATGATGCAG
The DNA here is from genome assembly GCA_027943335.1 of Chamaecyparis obtusa. NCBI lineage: Eukaryota > Viridiplantae > Streptophyta > Pinopsida > Cupressales > Cupressaceae > Chamaecyparis > Chamaecyparis obtusa. Next base: position 74,799 of record BSBK01003690.1, on the reverse strand, counting down.
GAGGTCACAACCAAAGACCACTTTTCATCACATATTTATGGAATCAACAAAGAAATGTCTAGATCACCATGCACGGGTTAAAAATAATGAAGACATTTATTGGTGACACCATCTTGCACATCTTTACAAGTACCTCCCTCAATCTTGCTATTAGTCGTACACATTGCAAGTTCAAGAACATGATCATCCTTAAGTATAGGTGTGAAGGCATCACCCTTAATATAGTCTTTTTCAACACAGTTTTTCTTGACATTCTTATTCTTCACCTTCTGGATCAAGAAACATTAGAGGTGGATTTTTAGAATGTGCTTCCATATCCATAGGGTTCTTGCTTTTCCTTTCAATCCCATCAAGCATTATATTAATGTCATCAAAAATAAAAATCCTTGATTCACGATTTTGATTCAAAGATTCTTTTAAAGCTTCCTGAAGGGCATATTCTCCTTCTTGATCCTTTTTATCAAGATCATAAGTAAATGTTTTTGTTTTACGAGGAGAGAAGGGAAAAGATACATCAATGTCCGTATCTTTATTTGCCACCTTGTGTTCAACTTCTTTTTCAGGAGGAACCAATGACCTTTCAATCTTGTATGTTGGGAAATATTCTAACTTCCCACCTTTATTTTGATGTAGAGTCTTCTTTCCTTGCTAATTATGGTTCTAGGGGATTGATGACTTTGCTAGCATTGTGATAGGGTTATAAGACTCTTTACTCCTTGCTTCTTTTGTTAGCCCTTTCTCCATAATCAGAGATTGATGAACCTCATGCCTAAGATTTTGGAGTTGATAATACATTTGATGCATGCTCTTCAACAACCATGCAAATATATGATCTCCATAGGGATCTAGCTTTTTCATTTCAGCTCATAGATACTCTCTCTAAAAGCATCCCAAAATAGATGAAGAATCTGGCCATCTTCTGCTATTATTTCTTGGAAAGTTAGTGGAGACTGTCTCTTGGTTGGAGATAGTTTCTTTTCTTAACTTGGTCTTGAACCACCTTTCTGAGATCCTTCAATCAAATAGAGTTGCTAGCCTTCTTTCCTAGGAAGGTACTATTCACTATAAAACAAGAAAGCACCAATCTTTTCGTCTTCCTAATGAAGTCGCCAAAAATATGTTAGTTCAAATCTTTTCCTTTCTAAATGACTTCAAAGATGACTCACAATGCCCAAAATTGAAAGACAAAACATAACCAACAGTTAGAGAAATTTCTATTGGATGGATAATCCTTCTTTGAATTTTAGAGGTACAACTCCCTCATATGATAAAATTTGGATTTTTTGAGTGCACTTTTTACTAGGAAGTAATAAAGGCAAACTAACATCTGCACATATCTATGCTACATATGCTAACCACATGTTTGAAGTAAATTTAAAGAGATAATTAGACACAAAGTCTAACTTATCCAAAATAATAGTAAAGAAGAGGGGAAGAGTTAATCGCTAAACAAAAATGCAAAGTTTTCCAAACGAACATGTAGCAACTATTTTGAGTAGACAAATATCACATAAAGCTATCATAACACAAAGTTAATCCATAGACAAGGAAGAACATGACAAATTCATAGTTTTGCACACATACATTCCTATTAAATGACAATTGACACAAAGTTCAATTCATTTCCACCACCAAAACTAGTTACATTAAAAGTTATTTCTTTCCCCATCTCTCTGTACCTTTCTAGCTGACGAGGCTCATATTTATATGCAAAAAGAGAAGAAACCATTTGAAGTGTAGAGTATTTGTCTTGAAAGTGATCAGTATCAATGAAAGACTAAAAACAATATCAGCTACATTAACCAAAAATAACCAATTACCAAGATTCCACGTGCACTAAAATAGGAGAAACTATCGCTTAGAGTTCAGGGGCTTGCTCAAATTCTAACTGCATTTTCATTTGGAGAAATGTGTTTCCACCTCAGTAAGTCCCTTCTGTTACACTTCATCATTTAAAGAACTATACTTTGTTAGATGAAGATGGACTTGCATGGGAAATCGAGCGTCACATGTTGGTCGAGAGTTGATAAATTTACTACCTTTAGATATATTGGATGATCGGATGATAGAAAAAATTTGGAATTAATGCTTATGGTGTTATTGGAACGAGAAGGCCCGACCTCCCAATAGATTTTTATCATGTCTGGGAATTGCAGGAAATAGGAAGTTTCAAACTCAGCTAAAAATCCTCAACTTTGGAACATGATCACAGTTTATATGTTCCTGATCTTCCTTAGGCATGTGACAACTTGACTTAGCATAAGGACTTAGGATTTATAAGTTGACCCTTGGACTTCTACTAAGACCATCATTAATGAGATGAGTTTCAAAAATTTAAAAATGGGTAGATCTAAAATTAGAGGTAACACTTGGACACTTGCAACTAGAGCTTTCTGATTGAGGGTGACCCTTGAATTCTTATATGTCTAACTTATTCAATTGAGATTTATTTCTCTATCAACAATATTTGTTATCATTTGCTTTAGATTTGTGAATATTGTTCAAGTTTACCCCCTAGGTCCTGTAGAGCCTTAAGAGTAGGAGGATTTTCTCATTTCTTGAGAAATCCTTGTCAATTGGCCACTGACTTCAGATTTTTATTGATGGAAGAAGGCTAATTCTTAGGAAAATTTGAGGCATTAGTTGGACTAACCAACAAGGGGATTCATAAATTATTATAAATGCAATTATCAAAGGTGAAGCTGATAATTGGAAAATAAACAAATTAGAAACCTCTTGGCAACATTCATAAATTTCAAATTCTGAGATAGATAATTATTCTAAATTCGTAGTATATTTATTGGAGGAAGAGATAGTGATATATAATTATTTTAGTGGGGACCAATGTGGAGGGGGAGGGGGGAGTGATGTAGGAGCATCTCGAGTCCTTGGAAATCCCATGTCACCAAAAATATATTTGAGTTTGTTTGTGTTTCTTGGTTCCTGCTTTGACCGAGTTGGTTCAGTATTGGTCAGTTTCTTTTGTTCGTCAGTGTTGGTCGGTTATCTCTTTGAGCGGTCGATTATTTCTCTGATGCTTGGTGATGCTTGTTTGGTGCTTGATTGGATTTGCTTACCGACGGGTTTCTTTGGAGTTTCTATTTTGGCTGACTTGTGCATTGATTATGGGTCATGAATTTAATGCTAATATCTATCATTGGGAAGTGTGTGGTCCCAAATCTAACCGTTTCTTTCGTTGATTGTGGATTTGAAGGCCAACTCAATTCGGTAGCCTCTTGTATAAATGTAGTTGTTTGGTTAGAGTTTAGGGGTCAATTTTTGATAGAAGATAGAAGATAATAGATTGGAGATAGTCATAGATCCTCACATGATTGAGGAATTCTGCTATTCATTGTAATATCTGGCCGTAACTGAGAAGGCCTTACAGCTCGACATGTATGAATCTATTTGATAAAATTTAATGAAAGATCTGGTATTCTCTCTCTCTCTCACTATGTTTGTTTTGGCTTCCGGGTGTTGTTGACCAGGGTGGATCTGCTTGGGGGTGCTATAGTTTGGCCCCATCATACCCCTTTCTTGCATCAGGTGGTATTAGAGCGAGGTGAGATCTAGATCTAGGTTTGCGAACCTAGGTTTGTAGGTTCCTTCTTGTGAAACCCTAGTTGAATTGTTGTAGGGTGGTAGATTGCAATCTGACCTGCAATTGCAGAGGATTTCCAAGATGGTTCGTGGGAGGTGAGATGCAGATCCAGGATTGGAAGACATGTTGAGACAACTTGTTGTTAGATTAGAAGCTGTTAAAACAGCCTAGAGAAGAGGCATACATCTTGAAGATGTTAGTGATGATGAAATTGAGGAAGAACAAGCGAATGCAGAACCTGCACCTGTGATGGATCAGGGTGAAGAAAGATTTTTGAAAGCTTTGACAAGTATGAAGTCGACACCACATTTCAACCCTTTGGAGTATGGTGGAAAATTGGATTCCGATGAATTGGTGGACTGGATCACCAAGATGGAGAAATATTTTGAGTATGAAAACATTCCTGAGGAAAAGGAGGTGAAAATTGTAAGCATAAAGTTGAAAAGTCATGCATCTTTATGGTGGGAACATCTACAATTGGATAGAAAGAGGAAAGGCAAAGACAAAATCAAGGTATGGAATAAAATGGTGAATAAGTTAAAAGGAAAGTTCTTACCTTATGATTATTAGATTAAGCTAGTTAAGTGAATGCAAAGTCTAAGGCAAAAAGATAGCTCAGTAAAAGAATATACTGAGGAATTTTATAGATTAGATATAAGATCTGGACATGATGAAGATGATGTGGAAAGAATTGCTAGATACCTAAATGGTTTGAGAGTTTCCATCCAAGAAGAAATTAGTTTGGTCAAGTTGGAGAACATTGAAGAGGCTTATCAATTTTCATTGAAGGCTGAGGAGAAATTGAACAAAAGACATGAATAAAGACAAAAAGGAAGAGGTGGTAGATTCCCTAGAGGAAGAGGTAGATCCAATAGTGAAAATGGCAGATCTGAACCTGAAAAGACAAATCTAGATAAAGGCAAGACCGAGTGGAAAGGTGAAAATTCATCTAGAGGCAAAGGTAGTAACTACCGAGGTGGTTATAGTAGAGGTAATTTTTAAGGAATTTGTTATAATTGTGGAGAAGGACATAGATCTTTTGAATGTACACATGTTAGTAAGAAGGCAGGTAGAAATCGAAATGCATTGGTGCAAGAAGAGTCACCGAATGAACTTGAGAAGGAAAATAACTTGATGATAAGAAGAGCACTATAGAATGAAAGTAAAAAGGAAGATCTGGTAAGGAAAAGTTTGTTCAAGACTAGATGTAGAGTTTTTGACAAAGTTTGGAAGGTAATCATTAACAGTGGTAGCTTGAAGAATCTAGCATCTGAGGAAATGGTCACAAAGTTGCAGTTGAAAAGGATGGAACATCTGAAGCCCTATCAAATTTCATGGGTCAAAGATGAGCATACACTCTTGGTAAGTGAACAATGTTATGTGAATTTGAAAATTGGAAAGTACTATGATAAGGTGTTGTGTGATATCATGCCTATGTATTGTTGTCATATTTTGTTGGGTAGACCTTGGCAATATGATAGACATGCTATATATGATGGGAGATTGCATAAGTATACTATTTGGGCTAATGGAAGAAAACAAATCTTGTTACCTTTGATGGAAGAACCTGTTAGTAATATTTGCACATATGTGAAAGTTTGTTTGATGGAAGGAAGAAAGTTTGTTAAATATTTGAAGAAGAATGATATATGTTTTGCTATGATTCCTAAAAAATTGAGTAAGAAAACATAGGATAATGTTCCTGAGGAGATTGATAAGTTACTCACCGAGTACACTGAAATCATTTCCGATAATGTACCTAATGGTTTACCGCCGAAAAGAAGCATTGATCATTGTATGGATCTAATCCCTGGAGCTAGTTTACCGAATAAGACACCTCATCAGTTGACACCTACCGAGAATCATGAATTGAACTGACATATTTAATAGTTGCTGGATAAAGGTTTGATTAGAGAAAGTTTGAGTCCTTGTGTAATACCTGCGGTATTGGCACCGAAGAAGAATGGGGAATGACAAATGTGTATTGATTCCAGAGCAATCAACAAGATAATAGTGAAGTATAGGTTTCCTATAATGAGAATGGATGATATAATGGATAGTTTGATTGGAGGAAAGTATTTTACCAAAATTGATTTGAAAAGTGGGTATCATCAGATCAGAATCAGAGAAGGTGATGAATGAAAGGTTGTTTTCAAGACAAAAGAAGGTTTGTATGAGTGGTTGGTTATGCCTTTTGGTTTAACTAATGCACCAAGTACTTTTATGAGATTGATGAATGAAGTTTTGAAGAAATGCTTGGGTAAGTTTGTGATTGTATATCTTGATGATATTCTTATATTTAGTAAGACAAGAGAAGAACATTTGTTGCATGTAAGGCAAGTTTTGCAGAGATTGAAAGAAGAAAAATTGCTGATAAATCTGAAAAAGTGTTCATTCATGAAAGAGGAGATTGTGTATTTGGGATTTGTGATTTTAGCTGATGGTTTGAAGATGGATCCTAAAAAAGTTCAAGCTATTTTTCAATTGGCCTACACCTGTGAGTGCTAGTGAGGTAAGATCATTTTATGGTTTGGCATGTTTTTACCAAAAGTTCATAAGGAATTTCAGTTCAATTTGTAATGTTATGACTGAGACTATGAGAGGAGATAAAAGAGAATTCAAGTGGACACATGGAACTAATAAGATTTTTGAGACTATGAAACAAAATGTTTCTGAATTGTCTGTTTTGGCATTGGCTGATTTCAGTAAGGTATTTCAAGTGGAATGTGATGCAAGTGGTAGTGCTATCGGAGCTGTGTTGAGTCAAGAAGGTAAACCTGTTACTTTCTTTAGAGAAAAGTTGAATGATGCTAGAAGGAAATATTTTGTGTATGATCAAGAATTCTATGGTATTGTTCAAGCACTGAAGAAGTGGAGACATTATTTGATACCGAGTGAATTTGTGTTGTATACCGATCATAAGGCTTTACAGTATTTGGGTAGTCAGAATAAGTTGAACCAGAGACATATGAAATGGGTTGAGTATTTGCAGAGTTATACATTTGTGATAAAGCATAAGAGTGGAGTCACTAACCGATTTTCTGATGCATTGAGTAGAAGGAGATCCTTGATGACCAAGATGAAAATTGAAGTTCTTGGTTTTGATGAGATGAGAGATTCTTATGAGTTTGATCTTGATTTTTTTGAGCCATGGAGAAAGTGCATAGCACCTATTTAAGATCAACAAAATACTAAATGGGATGAATATTTTATTCAAGAAGGTATGTTGTTTAAAGGTATTCAGTTGTGTATACCGAGAGGAGCAATGAGAACTAATCTGATAAAGGAGAAACATATTAGTGGTTTGGCTGGACATTTTGGTGTTGATAAGACATGGAATTTTCTTAAGGAGAAATAATTTTGGCCATAGTTGTATAAATATGTTCAGAAATTTGTGAAAAGTTGTGAAGTTTGTCAAGTTGCAAAAGGAGTAAGTCAAAATACTGCATTGTATACACCAATTGTTGTACCTGATAAACCTTGGAGTGACATCAGTATGGATTTTGTTCTTAGCTTACCGAAGATAGTAAGAGGTAATGATTCTATATTTGTTGTTGTGGATAGATTTTCTAAGATGACACATTTTATACCTTGTAGAAAGACATCAGATGTAGTACATGTAGCAGATCTTTTCTTTGAGAAAATTGTCAGATTGCATGGATTACTGAGGAGTATTATCTCTGATCAAGATAGTAAATTTGTTGGATACTTTTGGAAGACTCTTTGGAGGAAGTTTGGCACTGAGTTGAAACATAGTTCTACATTTTACCCACAAACTGATGGATAGACATAAGTTGTAAATAGAAGTTTGGAAAATCTTTTGAGATGTTTAGTTGGAGACACACCGAGTAATTGGGATTATGTGTTTGCACAAGCAGAGTTTGCATACAATAATTCAGTGAATAGGAGTACTGGAAAAACACCCTTTGAGATTGTGAATGGCATACAACCAAGAGGTATATTTGATTTGAGGGATATTGCTAATGAAAGTAAGAGAAGTGCTGAAGGAGTAAAATTTGCTAAGTACAAGAAGACATTGCATAAAGATGTGAAGCTGAAACTGGAAGACAGCAATAAAAAATACAAAGACAGAGCTAATAGATCTAGGAGACATAAGACTTTTGATGTTGGTGATGAAGTGGTGGTTCATTTGAAGAAAGACCGATTTCTTGTTGGAACATATGGGAAATTGAAGATGAAGAAGTTTGGACTTTGCAAGATTTTGAGGAAATTTGACAGTGGAAATGCATATGAGATAGAGTTACTCGATGACATGGACATATCACTCATTTTCAACATTGCTGATTTATATGAGTATCATGAACTTGATGAAGACATGGCAGTACCAATGGAATATCCTAAGAAGTAGAAAGAAGAAGTTGAGCAGGTTTTGGAGAAAAGAATTGGCAAGAGTACAAGAGGAAAATAATATATGGAATATTTGGTAAAGTAGAAAAATAGACCGATTGAAGACAGTTCATGGATTTCATAGTCTGAGTTGGATGCAGCTCGGACCATACCTTTTTCATGATTCAGAAAAACATTTCAAACAACCCCAGGTGTCTGATGCAAGAGCATCTTGGGTCCTTGGCAATCCTGTGTCACCAAAAATATATTTGAGTTTGTTTGTGTTGCTCAGTTCTTGCTTTGACCAAGTTGGTTCGGTGTTGGTTGGTTTCCTTTGTTTTCCGGTGTTGGTTGGTTATCTCTTTGAATGGTCAGTTATTTCTCTAACACTCGGTGATGCTTGTTTGGCGCTCGATTGGCTTTGCTTATCGATGGGTTTCTTTAGAGTTTCTGTTGAGGCCGACTTGTGCATTGATTATGGGTCGTAGATTTAATGCTGATATCCATCATTGGGAAGCATATGGTCCCAGATCTGACCGTTTCTTCTGTTGATTGTGGATATGAAGACCGACTCAGTTTGGTAGCCTCTTGTATAAATGTAGTTGTTTGGTTAGAGTTTAGGGGTTAGTTTTTGATAGAAGATAGAAGATAATAGATTGGAGATAGTCGCAGATCCTCGCATGATTGAGGACTTCTGTTATTCATTGTAATATCTGGTTGTAACTGGGAAGGCCTTATAGCCTGACATGTATGAATCTATTTGATGAAAGTTAATGAAAGATCTGGCATTCTCTCTCTCACTATGTTTGTTTTGGCTTCTGTGTGTTGTTGAGCAGGGTCGATTTGCTTGGGTGTGCCATAGTTTGGCCCCATCATACCCCTCCCTTGCATCAGGGGGAAAGGGAAAGTCCAAGGAAAATACATAGGCAGGGTTTGATGAATTCAAGTGATAGGTCATTAATCCATTGCCTCAGTAGTGTGGTAGTGCATGTGTGATAATGTGGGAAGGAATTTTGAGATGAGAATAATCAATCCCATATTATATTTCGTTTCAAAGGAAATTAAGCCATATTTCTCTCCTCGATGACCTTGGATTCATAAGGTTTTTTTGGTCTTTGGTGAAGGAGAAAATGCAAGAAATTCCCTTTCGAACATTGAAGCTGATGGTTGTGTTTTGAGGGAGAGTGTCGAAGGACAAACTTAAGAATGTTTTAACTTTGGTGATGATGATTTCCTGCATAAGGTGTTGATAGTTTTGGATTAAGAGCTCTTAAATGTGGAGTATAGGTACTAGACAAACGTAGACATCACCTCCCTTTGTTTTGTGTGTTGTCTTAACTAGGCCCCAAGATAAATGCTTTACGGTTAATGCAACAATATGTTCGAGATGAGTGGTGGAGGGTCGGAGCCACTCATATATAATGCTAGAACAAGGCAGGGATTTGTAGCCTAGGAGGGGTGTGTCTACATATAGGAAAATTTATCCCTCCCCTTTGACCTATTTTTCTTTGGAATGTCGACAAAATAAGGGAGATTGGGTGAGCTACTACCTAGACTGGACTAAGTGGAATTAAAGTGCCTTCATGTGCAGGAAGTTAGAGCTTGTAGAGTAGTAGTAGTTCTAATCCAAGAGCATTGAGAAGGGAGACTAGATGAGTCCAAGCAGAAGAAGGGTTGGTTCGTTGGTTCTAGGAACACCAAAAGGTAGGTCGAGGCCAGGTCCATTGGTGCCTCTACTTAAAATTCATAGATAAAAATGTTTTTTTCTAGATTTTGCATTAGTCTTCTATTTTTGCTAATGTTTTGATGTATGGTTCTCGGGAAGACTTTGTTTCTTTAATGTGTTATTGATGCAATGCGTTAGTGCATAGAGGCATACTGGATTGAATCATGTTTTTTCTATCCTTTGTTATTTTGTTTATTTGTATTAATTTTTTTGTTCTCTTATTCTTTTTTCCTTAAATTCTTTATCCATTTATTTTTATTCTTTTGTTTCTTTTATTGATCTTCTTTTGTCCTTGTGGAGAGAGTAGAGTGATAAAACCCTAAGGAAGAAATGGACCCTTGCACCACTTCACTTCTACCAGTGCTTCAGTGAGATAGGGTTATCAAGAAAACTAGATGATAAAGATATGTGTTTTAGACTTAAAATGTAATATGATGTGAAATAAAAGAATTGAAATAAGTATGTTATGATAATTAATAAAAATGTTTTGATAACTAGAAATGGAAGAGCTAATTGTCGAGATTAACTGCTAGGCTTTGCAAGCTCGCTGTAAAAAAACCACACACACACAAGTAGGAGACTGCAATTTTTTTTATAAAATCCCTTTTTTGGTATTGTTTAATCTCGTATAAGTCATTTTTGAAAAAGCCTTGTTCACTCGCCATTTTTCATGCTATGGCAATGCATTTCACAAGTTCTATGTGAGATTTTTTTGTGTAAATGCAAGCTTTCGCTCTCAGGCTCTATTCCTGAATCTACCATGCCCACTATCATGTCTTCTCCATGATTGAGTTCTTCCTAGGACAGAATTACGAGAGTGGATGAAATCATGACAGATAGTTGTCAATGCTCTCCAAAGTTGAAGCCTCTGCATGCGCTTTTCCTTAAGGAATGCGACTGGAGGTTGAAAATCTCGAAGTGCAGTTCGTATTCCCCTACTCACTCTATCAAATACTCTGAGGTGCTAGGTAGGTCCTTTTGTCTTCTTTTGTCTTCTGATTGAATTTCTCATAACATTCTGGATGGGAAATTAAATACCATCTGTGTGAATGGCTACTCATGGAGTCAGCTTGAGATGACTTAAAAATACAAACAACCAAAATTTCAATATTTAGAACTATAAGTAAAATGGTAAATGCATGTGAAATCCTCGATACACGTGTGGTAGATTACTGATTGTGTGGCCATGTTCAGAATAATAATTTTAAGTTGTAGATTAAGCATAAATATTTATTTTCAATCATCACTAGTATTATGAGAATAATTTATTTTTTTGGGTGCTGAAATTGGATTTAATGTGTTTCTTGTCACAAAAAGCATCATATTATATAGATTGTTTTTGAACATTCACATTCAATCCAATTGGTCTTTTATAGCATTATTTTTGTGTTTCTTTAACTGAAATTAGTCATGGTAGATTCATCAAAAAGTATCAAAGCATTCCTACAATTAATAAAATTGTAATTAATATGATACAAGATTTGAAATGTTCAAGACAAAAGTTAGTAATATGGGATAATGTACATTGGATTTTTTGCAATTCTTGTAACTTCAGAGCTAGATTTAGAGTCAAAAGCCACTAATTTTATGTAATTATCATAAATTGCTAACTCTAAAATTGAACAAATTTTATTGATTTGTATATGTTCTATGATTTTCTTTTTCTAAATTCCAACATATTCTTTTAATTTGTACTTTTGTATCTAATCCTTAGATAAAAATTGCATACAAGACCTTCAATATAAATTTATTTTAGGTTGCTAAAAATTATTATCACCCTAATTTAAAGATACCATCTCTAGCAAGATTTAATGTTGTGCATAAAGTTCTGTGTGGCAAATTCCAGTGGGAAGAATTCTAAGAAATCCAAGGGTTAGCAAGAATGCATTTAGGAAGTGGAGTAATACCATATGAGATTTTATAATTGACATTCCTTCTTATTTGAGTTTGAAATCATTTGTTATATTAATATCTTCCAAGTAATTATCAAGGAGAATTTTCCCTGAGACTATTGCATTTGTGAGCATTGATTTTTGTTTTGTACTCAAGAAATGAAGCAATAACATGATATGGGATTTTATAATTAACATTCCTTCTTATTTGAGTTTGAAATCATTTTTTTTTTGATAGAAAAAGCAGCAAGAGGGTGCTGGCCTGTGGTACAAAGACTAGAAGCACATTAACAACATATTAATAGCACTAGTCGCATAGCAGTTTAACAGTAGAAAGTCAACATAAACAAAAGTATCTAGTTTGCCTCTATAAAAAAAACCATATAGGTCATTTCAAAAAAGCGAACCATAGTAGCATAGCTAGAAAGTAGATAATATATTAACAATAACAAGCCACACAAGGCTAAACCAGTGTTTTAAGAACTTAACTAGAAAATAGGAAAGCAAAGAATGGGACCTGGGACTAATAGGCCCATGCCGACAGAAAAACCTCATGGACATAGCAGTAGCTAGGAACTCCCACCCAAATCTTTGGACATCAAGGTCGTGGCCCACTCTTCCTGCAGAAACAAGAAGAGGTCTCTGTTATCCTCATCGACTTCCAATTTACCACCAACCATCTTCTCCTGCACGTTGCACAGGGTCGCAACCGACACGTGCATTACTTTGAGGGAAAACTTGTTCGAATCAGTGACCCGAGCTTTGATTTCTCTCATGTCCTATTTGAGGCCGAGGATCTCCATATCAAGCTCATTGAACTTCTGCTTGAGGGATCCTTTAAACCTGTCACTCTCATCTGTCACCACTGTAGTGTGCTCAATGTGAGGAGATTTGGCCTGCTGGGTGTGGGGAGAGAGCGGGGGCGGGGTATTACTGTGAGGCTTATCCTCCATCGCCGACAGGGGATTCAAGGGGGGAGCGTTGCTAGACCTGGGTGAGTTTAAGTGTTTAGCCAAGGAGCCCTCAATCGAACCATAGGAGGTAGAGGTATCCATATCCTCCGAACCCGTTTCCTTGAAATTTTTTCTGCATTTCTCCTTGGCAATCTTGTTAGAATGCCATACAGTACCCCCCAAATCATCTTCTAGCTCAACTTGGCTGTCCAAAATTCTCCATTTTCTGGGCTTCCTCTTGATTTTTGGGGTGATTTCAACCCCCGTCTTATCCTTAGCTTCCATGGACTCAAAGACATGAGATTCTTCTCAGTCCTCCGCCCTTTTAAAGGGGTTCCTCACGCATCTCTTGCGGCTTTTACCATCTTGGGGGACAAGGTCAGTCTCCTAGATCTCCTGTAAAGAATGGGAGGGGGACTGAGAGGGGTTGTTGGCTCCTGAAGGGGAAACATCCTGGGTTACATCCTTAATAATAAGGGGAGGTTGGGGTGGAGGGAAAATGGCTTTATAGAAGTTGTACAGGTAGAGTAAGAGGCCCTAGTGAAGGATGGGGACTGGCTTCTCAGTATTTTTGCTCTCCTTAATGTCCATGATGTTTCTTTGAATCAAGTGGAGGAGATAGAAAGGGATGGAAATGAGGTCCCTGTTCCTGATATGGTTGAGGAACGACAAATGATAATAATAAAACACAGTAAATTTACCCTCGAGAGTGAAGTATTTCATAATTATATGACACACCTTGGGCCAAAACTCAGGGAGCTGCTCACGGTTGAAACCTCCAGACTTTTTTATAGGTTTGAAATCATTTGTTATAGTAATATATTCCAAGTGATTATCAAGGAGAATTTTCTCAAGAATATAGCATTTGTGAGTGTTGAATTTTGCTTGGTACTCAAGAAGTGAATCAATAACATGATATGAGATTTAATAATTGTCGTTCCTTCTTATTTGAGTTTGAAATATAGTAATATCTTCCAAGTGATTATATAGGATAATTTCTCTTGACAATATTGCATTTGTGAGCATTGATTTTTGTTTGGTACTTAGACATGTCCTTCTGACATACATATTTGAATGATATGGTAAGTTTAGTAGTTTTATTTGAGAGATGTAGTTAATTTAGGAAAAAATAATCTTTGTGAAAAAGTTCTATTAGAAAATTCAAGTGATATTTTGATAGTTCTAAGTTAGCATACTAGCATGGTTATAATTTGGTGAAATTAGAAAAACCTAAAATTTGAGGGTTTTATTGGTGTGATTTCATGGTGAAATTTATGGAGTTTGTTGTTTTGAGTGATGAAATAAAAATAAAAATAGTGGGTTGGACCTTTACTTTGAGAGGGACTCTTTTTTTGTATGGTAATATTAACAATGTAGGAAATGTTTTGATTACGTAAAAACAAGATTTGAAAGGTCCTGAAACCTTATACAAGAGCATCAAAAGATATGGCAATGCAAGATCAAAATACAGCTATGGTGCCCCACAAAACAAACCAAAGGAACAAATCATAGTTCCTACCAGTTGGAAACAACCAAACCAACTACAACAAAAGGAAATCAAGATTTACATTTTTGCCCATCCTTATGAGAACTCAAATTCATATCAAAAGAAGAGTGGAAGATTTAAATTTCTTTCCCTTAACTGTTGTCCATCCTTCCTCCACCTTTTCTGCAGCCTTCTGCCAAGCCAAAGAAGAACAAGAAGAGCCCATTAAAGGGCATATCATATCAGAAACCGCATGAGGGACATGAAAATCATCACAACTAGAGACAACTTCAACGATCTGGTCAGGGACAACAATAGCAACACCAGAGGGGGAAACACAAATAGTCTGAACCAAAGCCGCATCAAAGACATCATCTGTAGCTTCAAAGAAAATAGAGGCAGCCAACGAAACTCCAACCACAACATGATCAGTCTGAGGAGAGAAAGCAATCGAACCCCCATCCTTAGAGACTTTGTGAACCATATAATGGTGGTCAGAAGCCCCCAACCACCAAGTAGGCTATTTCTTTGATTTTACCTTATTAGATAAACACCGCGCAACAAGATGGCCAGTCTTGTGGCACTTCCTACACCTGAACGAGATACCCTCATAATCAAGATTCTGAGTCCAAGAGCCCAAAGAAGAAGCTAAAGTTATATTCTTAGGAAGAACCTTGGAAACATCAACCTCCACAAGAATACGAGCATATGTCATCTTAAAATTTTCAGAGGAGTCCAAATACACCATTCAGAAATCCTCAATAGCCTCACCTAGGAAATGTTAGACACATGTATTAAATGTGTTTACAGAGTTAAAAATATTAAGTTATTCTTATATATAATAAGTTCAAATTCTTTTTCACTAATGTGCTAATTGACTTCTTCTGATCGACATGTTAGACTATCTACTAATCAAAAAATTAGTATTGGTTTTACTATGACTTCTTTTCTATATAAAGATCCATATGAGTTATCCTATGCCAATGAGTGTGTACATGTCTTCTCTCTATCGAACACAAACGAGTCTAGCATAAAATGAATGGCAACATAAACTAAATGGTGGCTATGTAGAAGATAACAACATTAGAAGAATGGAGTGGCTGTTGACAATGAAAAGTCACTGGTGTTGGCAATGATGGGAGGTAATCCAAACAATGCATGGGATGTTCTTATTTGAGTTTGAAATCATTTGTTATAGTAATATCTTCCAAGTGATTATTGAGGAGAATTTTGCCTAAGAATATTGCATTTTGTGAGTGTTGATTTTTTTGTGTAATAAGGAAATGAAGCAATAACATGATATGTGATCTTATAATTGACATTCCTTCTTAGTTGAGTTTGAAATCATTTGTTATAGTAATACATTCCAAGTGATTATCCAGGAGAATTTCACTTGAGAATATTACATTTGCGAGCGTTGATTTTTGTTTGGTACTCAGACATGTCCTTCTGACATACATATTTGAATGATATGGTAAGTTTAGTAGTTTTATTTGAAAGATGTAGTTAATTTAGGAAATCTTAATCTTGGTGAAAAAGTTCAAGAAAATTCAAGTGATATTTTGATAGTTCTATGTTAGTGTTGGAAGTCTTATTGGGAATGTAAGATACTGAGAGGGGGGGTGAATTAGAATCTATAAAACTTTTACACTTTGAAACCAATTCAACATATATATCATAAACATAAACTTCAATGCTGAAATAGATCTATCTGCTAATCACATCCATGAAAATGAAACACATAACACAAAGATTTTGGTAACCTAGAAATCCTTGAAAGGTAAAACTAGGGTGGGGATGCCACCCACAAATCTTCATTATTGTAGCAATAAAGTGTGCCTGTTAGGGCTACAAAGTTTTGATCACTTCTGGTGATCTACCTTGTGAGGGATTTGCCTCGCTAAGAGCTTACAAACTTATACAATCTACCTTGATTAAAAGATTTAAAATTACAATTAAGCACTCTGTTAGGAGATATACAAAGGTCTGTTAGCCACTCTGTTAAGAGATTTACCCCGATTCACTTGCTAGAATGTATTAGTACTTGATCCTTCAATGTGCACTTCAAATGATGATAATGAATCTCCTCTTTCCAATACTTATCTGATCTCAAAATCAAATATAACTATGTTCTATCCTTCACTGCTTTTCTCGGTCACTCTGCTTGATCTATGCTTCTAACAATTAAAACTGTAAATGCAAACTAGACTTCTATCAAATCTAATTTAGTATATGATTTTATATTAGATTATCAGTTTTATCAAATTATGTATATATATTGATCTTTATTCATATAATAATAAAACTGGATTATATATATGCACTGTAGGATACCACTATAGATCAGTCACTTGTTAATTTCTGTGTTCGATGATGCTTTTAGTATCTCTGTAGACACATACTTATATGCGTGGTGACATGGAAGGAGGAAGTCATGTCTATGATAGACATGACTCTTCAGGGAGTCATGCTTATCATAGGCATGTCCCTCCATGCCCATGCCCATGCCCAACCTCGTTAATATCGGGAGTAAAATGTTAAACCGCACTTTGTAAAAGGATTGATAATATTCAATTTGTTTGTTTATTATTCTACTTTATAATAATTATTAATGTATATATGTAATTATTATTATATGTCTCATAATAATAATTAATATTAGTTTATATTAATAATAATTAATATTAGTTTATATTAATAATAATTAATATTAGTTTATATTAATAATAATTAAATATCAATTTATTTAATAATAATAATAGATAATAATATAAGTAAATATTAATATATGTATAATAATAATAACATTATTATTATTATTATTATTATCTATATATTGATATATATGTGTATATCTCAATTTATCTATTTTATTGATATTTTAATCTGACCGAAGCTACTAATATCAACACTCCCTCTTAGCTAGGGAAGATAAACATATCACAATAATCTTAGTGAATGTCTAGTCTTATATTGCTCATGGTGCATAACATTATATATCACATACCTTGTGATATGAATTACCACATCTCTTGTGATAACTAACATCACATATCACATATCTTGTGATATGAATTATCACATATTTTGTGATAAATAGTATCACATATCACATATCTTGTGATATGAATTATCACATATCTCATGATAATAGTATCACATATCACATATCTTGTGATATGAATTATCACATATCTTGTGATATGAATTATCACATATCTCGTGATAATAGTATCACATATCACATATCACATATCACATATCTCATGATACTAAAGGATATAATATGCTCGAGAACATTACATTCTCCTTATATATCCTAGTTATGATATGTGCACTGATATTACGTCACATAATGTCTATCATAACTGTTGATATCAAGTCACATGATATCAGTCCACTGAACATTATAAGATCGTCACCTTACAATGTCAAATACAAGTGTTTGCTATCTAAAAAGTCATCACCTTTTAGAAACATACACAGGACGAGTAGGCCCATAAAGTCATAGAGTCACACATATGACAAAAAGAAGTTTACACATTAAACATCTTTAATATATATATATATTAGTACAAATCAAAATTTACATTTCAATCATACCAAGCTTCTTTCTGAAGTGATCAACTTTCACTTTGAGAAGAGGTTTGGTAAGAATGTCTACTGTTTGATCTCCTATATTGATAGACTCCAACTAGATTACGTTCCTTTCCACCATATCTCTCACATACTGATAAGGAATTTCAAGATGCTTAGATCTATCATGAAACACAAGATTCACTGACAACTTGATATAACTTTGATTGTCACAGTGGATGATAGTTGGATTTAGAGGTTTAATGAATTATCCCACAAGCAGTTTTCTAAGCTAAATTGCTTCTCTAGCGGCCATGGATGCTGTAATATATTCAACTTCTATAGAAATTTGAGCTATGGAGGACTATTTTATGCTAATCCATGATATCATAGCTGATCCTAAGTTGAAACAAAAACCAGAGGTGCTCTTACGATCAGCTACACTTCCTTCCCAATCTGAATCTATGAATCCATGGAGATCTAAGTCAACCTTCTCATACTTTAGACCATAATTAATAGTACCTTGAAGATATCTCATTATATGCTTCACAGCCACAAGATGTATTTCCTTGGGCTCACACATCAACTAACTCAAGGCATTTACAACATAGCAGATATTAGGTATGGTATTAACCAAATACATCAAGGATCCAACTATCTGTCTATAGAGAGAGGGGTCTGCTGATGGAGAATCTGCTGCTACTTCCTTTAGCTTATGAAGGTTTATTTCCATGGGAGTTGACATAGGTTTGCAATTCATCATACCAAATCTCTTTAATATATCAATAGTGTACTTCCCTTGATTCAAAATAATACTATCTGATTTCTGCCAGACTCTAAGTCCAAGGAAATAGTGGAGACCTAGATCCTCATCTCAAATTCTGAAGCCAAATCTTTCTTACATTGTTCAATAAGGAGATCTTCTCCTGTAATCAATAGATCATCAACATATAATATTAATATTAATATATCACCTTTTCTTTGTTTGAAGTAGAGATTTGGATCTGCATCATTCTTAGAGAAACCTAATCCTATTAGGTATTTGTCAATCCTTTCATACCAGGCCTTGGGAGCTTATGTAAGTCCATATAGAGCTTTCTTTAATTTACACATGTGATTTTGCATTGTGAATTTCAAATGCTTTAGGTTGTTCTAAGTAGACTTCTTCTTCAATGGTTCCATTTAAGAAAGCAATTTTTACATCCATTTTATGGACTTTCCACCCCTTAGCTGTTGCAATGGCAAGGACTGTTCTAACTGAGGTGTATCTTGCAACTGGTGCAAATGTTTCCTCATAGTCAATTCCCTCTTTTTGTGAAAAAACTCTGGCTACAAATCTTGCTTTATATTTCTCTATACTTCCATATGCAAGATGCTTGATTTTGAAGAGCCATTTGGAAGAAACAATAGATTTCTCTTTTGGCCTAGGTACTATCTCCCACACATCATTCTTCACAATGGATTGATATTCCTCTATCATGAAATCCTTCCATACTTGGGTGCTGAAGAGTTTGAGTAACATTGGTAGGTTTGAATTTTATGAGTTCACTCATTAATGACACATAACTAGAGAATATCTTAGGTCTTTTACTTTCTCTAAAAGTTACTAATGGAGATGCATAAGTCTTTTCTTCTTCCATTGTTTTGGTAGCCCAAAGTGGTCTCTTTTAAGATTCTCCAAAGATGTTATTTGTTCTTCATTTCTATCTTCCTCATAATACTCCCTCTGAATCTCAGGGATGGGATCCTCTTCTAGATCCATGCAGGAAGTTTGAATTTCAGACTCAATGGAATTTCTAGCCCTTTTAAAAGCTATATCTTCCTCAAAAATCACATCTCTTCTTAGTTCAATCTATCTCTGACCAAGCACGCATATTCTATAGGCTTTTGAAGTTTCAGTTTAGCCTATGAAAATACCTTTTCTCCCAGAAGGTTCTAATTTAGTCCTTTTCTCTTTGGGTACATGAATGTAGATAGGATACCCAAATATTCTTAAGTGACTAATGTTTGGTTTTATACCAGTGAATGATTCTTCAAGCCTTTTGTCATCAATATGGGAGTAAGGACATTTGTTTTGAATGTAGACTACAGTACTAGAGGCTTTAGCCCAAAGTGAAATTTCTATATTTTGATCAAGTAGTATAGCCTTGGCAACTTCTACAATTATTCTATTTTTCCTTTCAACAATGCCATTCTGTTGAGGGTTGTAAGGTAAAATGAATTCCCTCTTAATCCCATCACTTATACAAAACTCTTTAAAGATATCTGATGTATATTCTTTTCCATTATCTGTCCTTAGGGTTTTTACTTTTCTCCCAGAAGAATTTTCCGTAAGGGATTTGAATTGTTTGAATCTTTTAAGAATCTCCTATGATTCTTTACATTTAAGAAAGTAGATCCATGTTTTCCTAGAGAAGTCATCAACAAAGATTACATAGTAGAGAAACCCTCCTAATGAAGGTACAGACATGGGTCCACATAAGTCTGCATGGACTAATTCTAATACATTATTTGTTTTGCTAGTACTATTTTGAAAAGACCCTTTAGTATTCTTCCCTAAGGCACACCCCTTGCATACCCCTGGATTGTATTGTTTGAGTTTGGGTACACCTGTGACTAGTCTTTCCATAGAAGATAGGGCATGGAAATTGTAGTGTCCTAATCTTCTATGCCATATTTCATTAGAGTCTACAACTTCATGAATTAGGGCTAGATTTGGTTCAATACATATATAACTCATACAAATAACCTTGTCTATGTCCTATAGTTTTAGCTTTCTTGATGGTAGAATTATTTGGCCATGCCAACACTTTACTATCCATGAAGGGTACTCTATATCCATTATCTTCAAGTACATATATAGAGACCAAGTTTCTTTTTATGCTAGAGACAAATAGTACTCCTGTGAGTTGGATTGAGGTGCTAGATTTTAGTTTGTTAATGCAAGTCCCAACACCTTTGACTGGATGTGCAGAATCATCTCCAATTATTACTTCTTCATCACTTTCTTCTATGATGGAGTCTAGGAGTTCTTTGAATCATGTGATGTGCCTTGATGAACCACTATCTATGACCCAGGAGTTGGATTTAGTTGATACTTGATTTGAAAGGGCAGAGTAGAATATACATTTCTTAGGTTCATGCTTCTTTTTAGATTTTATTACTTTGGCATATGATGCTTATTGCTTAGTTTTATTAGGACATTTGATTGCATAGTGCCCATATTGGTCACATCTAAAATATTGGATGTTAGAATAATCTTTCTTGGAAGATCCTTTCTCAGGATGATTTTTCCTCTTTTGAAAGAACTTCTTCTTTCCTTTCTTGTGGGAGTTTGCATTAAAGACATGAAGATCTTCATCTATGTTCTTCTAATTGAATCCTTTCTTTGTTTGTCTCAATTCCTCTTGAAGACAATCTGATCTTAATTGGTCAAGTTTTGGAAATTTAGACCTTGCACTAATGCCTTGAACAAAAGTTTCCTAGGAGTTTGGTAGACCATCTAGGGTGATAAGTGTTAGCTCCTTACTTTCAATTTGGTATCTCAGAGTTGATAATTGATCCCTTAGAGTTGATATGCTCATAAAGTATGCATTGATAGATTTTCCTTTGTTCATACTTATATGATTTATTTCTCTCTTAAGGGCCAAGGTTCTGGTGGAGTTATTTATTTCATATGTGCTTTCAAGTTCTTTAAACATATGGTATGCCATTTCATATTTCATCAAAATTTGTACAATATGATCTCTAACTCCATCAACTATTATTTTCATGGCTTTTTCATTTCCCTCAGTCCATGCTATTTTCTCAGGATCATTTTTTGGTTCCGGTTTATTTTCTTTCACAAATGACTCAACTTTATTTTCTCTTAATATCATCATAATTATGAATTTCCATGATGAAAAATTATTTCCTCCTTCTAGCCTGTCTTCAAATTGATTTATGGGTGCCATAGAAGAACGTAATGTTCTTTAGATTAAATCTAAATTTCTCAAGTTTAGTTGCTTCTAGGATGCTTCCTAACTTGGCTTTGATACCATGTAAATGCAATCTAGACTTCTATCAAATCTAATTTAGTATTTGATTTTATATTAGATTATCAGTTTTATCAAACTATGTATATATATTGATCTTTATTCAATTAATAATAAAATTGAATTATATATATGTACTCTATAGGATACCACTGCAGATCAGTCGCTTGTTAATTTTCATGTTCGATGATGCTTTTGGTATGTCTGCAGACACATACTTATATGCACGGTGACATGAAAGGAGGAAGTCACGTCTATGATAGATGTGACTCCTTAGGGAGTCACACTTATCATAGGCATGTCCCTCCATGCCCATTCCCGTGTGCAGCCCCGTTAATATCATGAGTAAAATGTTAAACTACACTTTGTAAAAGGATCGATAATATTCGATTCCTTAGTCTATTAATCTTCTTTATAATTATTATTAATGTATATTGTCTTAAAATGGAAGCACTTCAATGTTAAGGGAATTTATCCCTCTAAGTGAGTGGTCTAGGGTCATGTTAAGAACCTTGATCAGGACTTTGCATGTATCTGGCTTTCTCCCCCGTTCTGCTTCTCTCTCCACCTATTTTCACTATCTTTCTGCATTTCCTAGCACTTTGGATTGAGGTCCTGAGGTTTTTGACCTCAAGGTCAAAGATGATCTTGAGGGTCAAAGATAACCTTGACCCTGACCTAGGTTAGGGAAGACCTTGACCTTGACCTAGGTCGGGGTCTACCTTGTCCTTGACCCAGGGTTCAAATTTCAAGGTCCCATGATTTTCGGATATTGGGTTTCAGAAATATTTCTTTTCCCACTTCCGGGTTGGCCATTTTGGGTTTTGGAATGGTAAATCCTTAAATTTCATTTAATTTGGGCCCATTTCTAGGGGTTAAGGTTAATTGAGATTTAACTATCCAATGTTGGCCTTCTCTAGAGGTTTGTGCCCTAGATTAGTGTAAAAGGAAGCCTTCCTCTCTCATTTTCTCCATCAAGTTTTCTCCATCAAGTTTTCATATCCATCAAGTTTTCATATCTCATCTCATGATCTCTCAAGCTCTCAAGTGCAAGTAAGCAAGAAGGAGAAGGAAAGCAAGCAAGAATTCATTCATCTTCAAGCCTAGCATTCAAGAATTCAAGCATTCATCAAGGAGATCCATTGTTAGCCATTGAAGGATTCAATCTCTTTGAAGCCTCCTTGAAGATTTCTCCATCCACATTCATCCAAGCCTCCTCATATGAAAATATCCATTCAAGATTTGTGTTGAAGATCAAATGCCATTGATTTGAGACATCCTACATACATTTCTACATTCATTTGGAGCATCCCTACTTGTGGATTCAAGGATTTGAATCCTCTACAAGGACTTCAACATAAGCAAGGTGAATAGTTCCATTTACTTTGTCTATGCACATTACAATTTCAATTTAATTTCAAGGTTAATTCCTAAATTAGGGTTTGACCAAGGCAAACCCCTCATCCAAACAACAAAAACCCCTTTTTCTTGTAGGTAAAGGTGCAAGACTATGGATTGGAGCTTGGATCTAGATACCCTTTTCGACGAACTTCCAAGATCTACAAACGAAATCAAAGATGACCTTCAAAATTTTGAAGTAGTCTTTGACCTTTTATCGGGGTCAAAAAATACCTACTTCTAGAAAGACAAAAGTTTTCTGGGTTTTCTTCGTCTCGGTATTTCTAGTCTAAAACAGGTTACAAAATTGCCTAAAACTGTGCACAGACATCAGAAATCAACATTTTCTAGACCTGCCCTATTTTGAGGTTAGTATTTGCCTTTCATTTATCTCAGATTTCAAGCATATATTCTTCATAGTGAAATATAAGGTTTTCTCCTTCATTCATATTCTCCATAGATTGATTCTTTTGTGTATTAACCTTTTGGTTGATCAATTTGGATCTCTCCTTTGGGGATTTGGATTTAGAGGTAGATCTCATATTTCCCCTTATCATTCCACACACATATACCATTTTTATCTTATTCATTTTGTTGAACACGACATACTTACTCTCCTTTCTTTTGTGGAATTAGATGCCTTATTGAGTTTTGTGGTGTTAGATTTCCTTTTATCTAGTTGATGTTAGATTTTCCCTTTGTGTTAAATCTTTCATGCTAATTAGATTTCAAAAATACAAAAAAAATTTGCAAAATTTCTTTCAAAATACAAAAATATTCATGCTTTATGTTTTCTTAGTTTAGTTCATTTGCATTGTATTGGTTTACTACTACTAGTCCTACTTAAATATTTTGGTTAGATGAAGTTGTAGACTTATGGGTGCCTTTGATCCTGAATCTTCCTCTCCTTTCCTTAGGATCCCAGATGATAATTTGATTCTTCATGATTCCAATCCTATTATGGAGAAAAACTCTTCTCACTCATCTCATGACGAGGATGATGCTTTAAGAGTTCCTCTTGAACAAGTCCAAAAACATTCAATTGAACTTGATAAAATGGGTAATTGGCTTATTCAAGAAAACCATAATCAAGGTTCTATTCAAGCTATAGAGGCTCTTAATAAATTTATTCATGGTAGTGATCAAGGTGTTAACCTCTTGCGTGGTATTACTCAACTCATGCATTCAAATGTTAAACCTTTAGCTCAAGAAGCTCAAGATTTAGGGTTGATTCCTCCTATCACTAGTGTAGGACCTTCTTCTAATCCTTTACCTAGTGTTCCTACCTATACTCCTTTGGTGACTATGACAGTTCCCTCTATTCCTATGAGTGTTCCTCATGTGTCCCTTCCTACATCACAACCTTCATATCATAACGTTCCTTTTAGTTATTCCAATCCGCTTCCAACTATAGTTCCAAGTGTTCCTCCAGTTGTGTCTTCCATTCTTGTAGCTTCTTGCACTTTACCTAGTGTTTCTAATGTTGCCATTCCTCCTATTTCATCTAATGACTCAACAATCATCAGTTTGGTTCAACCTGTGTCATCCTTACAACAATAACTTTCTTCCTTACCTCGAAACAAGTTTAGTATTCTACATGTGACATGGGAAGTCCTTTTTCATGAGATATCATTTGTACTCCTGTTCCTCAACAAGTTGATATGCCTCATCTTGAGAATTACAATAGAAAAGGAGATCCTGTTCATCATGTTAAAACATTTCAAATCCTTTGTAGTGATTATGCTCATGACCATAGGATTTTAGCCAAACTATTTTCTAGAACTTTTCATGACAAGGCCTTACAATGGTATTGTTCCTTGCCTCCTTATTCTATTGATTCATTTCCACAACTTGCTAATGCCTTTATTCAATAATTTCAAAAAAATATTGGCCTGCAAGTGTCTTTGACTGATTTGATGCATTGTAAATGAAGTCTTAAGGAAAAATTGACTGAGTTTATTGGTAGATTTAAGTATTTGCATGCTTAGATTTCCTATCCAGTTCCTGATATTGATATTCAACGTATGTTTATTTCAAATTTGCAAAAGGATATTAGAGATAAGATTCCGCTTACTGAATTTACCTCTTTTCAACAACTTTGTGCAACACTTCATCATTATCAATTGTAAGTGAGTCAATTTGGGAGCACCACTCCAATGGCTCCTATTCCAGTTGATAAAAGTGATGCTTCTCCTAATCCAAACAAATTTAAAAAGTTCAAAAACTATGTCAAGATAAATAAACAAGCGAATGCAGTTGCTGTTGCATCTCACATTGCCACTTCTGCATCCACTTCTTTTCGATTAAATCGTACGTTTACTCCTCTTTTTGAATCTTTACATTCTATTATGAATAGGTTGTTAACTACTAATATGATTACTTTACCTCCTATTCGACCTCTTTTACCTACTACGATTGCATCTAAATATTTCTATCCTAAAGCTTTTTGTCAATATCATTGTCAGAATGGTCATGATACTAAGAAGTTTAATTCTTTAAAACATAAGGTTCGAGACTTAATTAATTCTAATGCCTTATCTGTTGATAATCTTGATGGTAGTGGGAACAAATCTATCTCTCCTCCTAATCAAAACCTTCAAATCTATATGAATCATTTACTCACGCTTGATACTAATACCATTGCTCAGCCATCTTCTATGAAGATTGTGTATGATTCAAAGATGGATGATCTTAATCACATTGTTAATCAAGTAGAGCATGTTTGTCAAAATATATCTCCACCTCAACCTCAGCTTCAACCTCAAGTTCAATCTCAACCTCAACCAAAACCTAAGCCTAAATTGAAAGCTCAACCTAAACCTTGACAACAACCTAAGAATAAAAGACCTTGGAAAATTTTGATTACCTTTGATGATTCTGAGACTATTAAAGCTCTTGATGGTCCCCTTTACATTTATGCTAGGATTTCTCAAAAAGCTACTCGTGGTTGTCTTGTTGATCCTACATCCTTAGTCAATGTTATTACTGAAGAAAATCTTTTTATGAAAAACTTGCAACACGATTCTTATGATACATCGGATGTGTGGATTCAAACTTGTAATGGTTTTCTTTATCCATCATTTGGTTCTATTAAATTACCGATTGAACTTTGTGGAAAAATTGTGAACACTACCTTTGTTATTGTTCCTACTTCTAATCAATTTCAAGTTAATCTTGGTTTTCCTTGGTTGAATGCCATGCATGTTGTTGCTTCACCTATTCATAAATATCTTAAATTTGTTCATGATGAAGAAGTGAAGATAGTTAATCATAGTTTATATCAACTTTCTAGGCCTAGAGATTGTGCCACTCTTGATTTATTTTGGCCTTCATTACCTAATTTATGTCATTCTCGACCTGATAATATTTTCTATTCATATCAAGCCTATAAGCATCATAAGATTCTTGAATTAAGTATACCTCCTATGAATCTTAATCATGGTCTTTTTCCTACACCTTCTATACCTCCTTTAACTATGGCTTCTAGTTCTGTTAATCAAGTACCTCCTATTATTGATAATCCTATTGATCTTCCTAAAGAACCTATGAAGGATCCTGTGGTTGTTCCTCCTAGTTCTCAACCTATTTAAAGTAAAGAAAAATGTAATCAATCTGCTAATGAATTTCATAAGTAGTGTCATGCTCAAGCTAAAGATCATAATTATGCTCTTCAAAGATCTCTACCTTCTTCAAATAAACCTATGCATGATGTGTTAGAAGTTATTACTAATAATGATGTTAAGATGCATGATTATGATTATTCTATTCATATCTTAGATCCTATTTTGATTAATCTGGATGAAGAAGATACTCTTGATGATGTTAATGATGAATATGAGACTATTGACATTGATATTGATTTACCTAATATGCTTTCATCATAATTGACTATTACACCTAGTGTCCAACATTGTGATTCTCAAGAGGACCCTTGTTTGGAATTGGCTATCATTCCTACTGTGTTGGATAGTCCCTCTTGTGAGTTACCCACCTTCCCTAAATGATATACAATGAGATGGGGAGAGTAGGCAACATGCTTGATTGGCTTGTCCTTTATGGTATCTTTTTTTTTGTGTTTTCCTATTGTACTGTGCTTCTCCTATGATGTGTTTTCTAAATGTTGTTAGATTATTTTATAGGACCCTTGTTACTCTATTGGTGCAAGGTGATAAAAGAATCGAACCTGTTGTACAATTCCTCTATATGTATCTATATTATTCAATATGTTGTTTCATGTTATGTTGTAACTGTGCTATTATTCATAAATGTTTTCTTGTGTAATATGCTTGGATTCGAGAAGTGGTAGCACTAATTCTTTTTGGTCTCCATGTCATGGTCCGAAAAGATTCTTCTTCATATATCTTATGTGATCTTTCCTCCTTTGTGATTGTAGTTCTACTTTCTTTGGGGAATCATGTCAATTCATTTGCAATAATATCATATATATATTATCTTATGATCATACTGACCCCATGGATGGTAGATCCCTTCTGTGTTCTCTATATGTTTATGTGGTATTTACCTTAATTTTTCTTCATCTGGGGGCATCTCATAGTGGAAACATAATCAGTGGAGTTGTTTATGTTTCCATTAAAGCCATTGCTCCTATTAAAGTGTTAGCAATAATTTTAATGTGGGGGCATACACTCTGCTCACTTATTGCACACACACACTTTTCGATACACATATATTATTTTTCAAGATACCTTTTCTCCCTTTTTGGATTAGTGACTAATCCTTAAAG
Source organism: Chamaecyparis obtusa (assembly GCA_027943335.1). NCBI lineage: Eukaryota > Viridiplantae > Streptophyta > Pinopsida > Cupressales > Cupressaceae > Chamaecyparis > Chamaecyparis obtusa. The sequence continues at coordinate 47,042 of BSBK01003690.1, read as the reverse complement.
CATGGATTTATATTTTAGGATCTCTTGATCCCTCTAGTTTCAAATATATTTGTGATCCCTTAAGGTCGAAGGGGTCCTTAAGACTGGATCTCTTTTATTTTTGGCTTTACTCTTATGGAATAGAATATTCCTAAGGGTGAATCCTTGATGGGTTGACTAGTGAGTAGCCACATCCACTAGGTGGTTCAATTCCATCCTTCCAATTGCACCATTTCCTTGTGTGGTTCACAATGGGACATACATTCTCATTGGGCGAGATAATCACACTCTTTCTCTCCCTCTCTAGAGATGTCTCCCTTGTTGTGATCTTGGAGTTGATGAAGACTTGAGTCCTTGGGGACTTGAGGTTTTTCTTTGTCCCTTTGATTACAATAAGATTATTTTTTCATTATGATTTCCTTTACCAAGAGTTTGCATCGAGTCCATACTCTTGCTAAAGTGGGGGCTTAATGTATCATCTTAAAATAGAAGCACTTCCATGTTAAGAGCGTTTAGCCCTATGAGTGAGTGCTCTGGGGTCAACTTAAGCACCTTGATTGGGTCTTTGCATGTATCTCGCTTTCTCCCCCATTCTGCTTCTCTCTCCACCTTTTTTCACTATCTTTTTGCATTTCCTAGCACTTTGGATTGAGGTCCTGAGGTTTTTGACCTCAAGGTCAAAGATGACCTTGAGGGTCAAAGATGACCTCGACCCTGACCTAGGTTAGGGATGACCTCGATCCTGACCTAGCATGGGGTCTACCTTGTCCTTGACCCAGGGTTCAAATTTTAAGGTCCCATGATTTCTAGATATCGAGTTTCAGAAATATTTCTTTTCCCGCTTCTAGGTCAACCATTTCAGGTTTTGGAATGGTAAATCCTTAAATTTCATTTATTTTGGGTCCATTTCTAGGGGTTAAGTTTAATTGGGATTTAATTCTCCAATGTCATCCTTCTCTAGAGGTTTGTGCCCTAGATCACTATACAAGGAAGCCTTCCTCTCTCATTTTCTCCATCAAGTTTTCACATCCATCAAGTTGTCATATCTCATCTCATGATCTCTCAAGATCTCAAGTGCAAGTAAGAAAGAAGGAGAAGGAAAGCAAACAATCATTCATTCATCTTCAAGCCTAGCATTCAAGCATTCATCAAGGAGATCCATTGTTAGCCATTGAAGGATTCAATCTCTTTGGGGCCCCCTTGAAGATTTCTCCATCCACATTCATCCAAGCTTTCTCATATGAAAAGATCCATTCAAGATTGGTGTTGAAGATCAAATTCCATTGATTTGAGACACCCTACATATATTTCTACATTCATTTGGAGCATCCCTACTTGTGGATTCAAGGATTCGAATCCTCTACAAGCACTTCAACACAAGCAAGGTGAATAGTTCCATTTACTTTGTTTATGCACATTACAATTTCAATTCGATTTCAAGGTTAATTCCTAAATTGGGGTTTGACCAAGGAAAACCCCCCATCCAAACAAAAAAAACCCTTTTTCTTGCAAGTACGGGTGTAGGACTGCAGATCGGAGCTTGAATCTGGATACCCTTTTCGGTGAACTTTGGAGATCCGTGAACGAAGTCAAAAAAGACCTTCAAAATTTTGAAGTAGTCTTTGACCTTTTATCGGGGTCAAAGACTACCTGCTTCCAGAAAGACAAAAGTTTTCTGGGTTTTCTTCGTCTCAACATTTTCAGTCTGAAACAGGTTGCAAAATTACCTGAAACTGTGCACATACATTAGAAATCAACATTTTCTAGATCTGCCCTATTTTGATGTTAGTATTTTCCTTTCATTTATCTCAGATTTGAAGAATATACTCTTCATAGTGAAATATAAGGTTTTCTCCTTCATTCATATTCTCCATATATTGATTATTTTGTGTATTAACCTTTTGGTTGATCAATCTGGATCTCTCCTTTGGGAATTTGGATTTAGAGGTAGATCTCATATTTTCCCTTTTCATTCCACACACATATACCATTTTTATCCTATTCATAATGTATATATGCAATTATTATTATATGTCTCATAATAATAATTAATATTAATAATAATTAAATATTAATTTATTTAATAATAATAATAGATAATAATATAAGTAAATATTAATATATGTATAATAATAATAATAACATTATTATTATTATTATCAATATATTGATATATATGTGTGTATCTCAATTTATCTATTATATTTATATTTATATTTGACCAAAGGTACTAATATCAACAAAAACACTGCTTCCATCCACATACATGTGAGATATCCTAACTGTTACATTATTAGGGCTTTGATGTCACCTTATATAAACAACTGATGAAGCTCCTAGATCAAGATCAATGATCTAGACTCATCACTTATTCCACTTATACATTCCCTTTTTCTGATTGGTTACTTGGCTTGCATAGGGATTAATGATTAAAATCATAGCACATAATCAAATCATTAATTATCTCAAAAATCATTAAAAGATGCATAGATGTCAGCCAAAATAGTTTACCTAGGTGTTTGTGCCATTCCAAACACACATACTAAAATTGATTCACTCTGCATATGAAGTCTCTTGTGCTCGGTGAAAATTATTCTCCATATACTGGCCCTTGACACTAACTCTTCTATACAACTTGACATTCATATTGCTTGATAACTACTGGGGTGATCGGAAGCCTCTTACTTGCTCGATAGTAACTAATGCTTGGTAAATATAAAAAATACAAGTCCATACATTACTCGGGCTTAGTAGGATGGCTCGATCGTAGTGATGACTGACCAAGTCTACCTTGATAATGACTAAGTATTTGACACTAATAAACAACATGACTTGGAGATCACCAATCTCCCCCTTTGACATTAGTGGAAAAAACACTTTGTCATGACTTTACATCACATAAACAAAATAGTACCTAGTACTTTAGTAGTCCCCCTAAGACTGTGACTCAGTCTTAATAAAGACTTCATTATATGTACATGATATATACATAACTCTAACATACAATGAGTATATATTACATTTCAAAACAATATGTTATACCTTTATACATTTTCATCTATCTCCATCTATTGTTTCTTCATCTATTTCCCCCTTTTTTACTCTATTTCCCCTTATTTTTGTCACTTTGAGTAGTTGGGGTGTTGGGGTTAGATAATATTTGTCCAAAAATGGTTTGTGAAGTTGTAGAATCATTGCTAAAGCATTGTCCCATCTAGATCTAATAAACTCCAAAACCTATATTATGATTTCTAGCTGAGTAGCTAGATCAACCAAACTTTTTGCAATAGAGAGATGAGGACCTCTCTCTACTAACTCTTTTGCTAATGTCAATTCTTTTTGTATGACTTCCAAATGAGGTATCAACATTTTTTGTATATAGATTAATTTGGCCCTTATCTTTCCATTATTAGCCATCATCTTAGCTAATCTCCCTTGTGCATGAGTCAACCTAGTGAAATGAATAGAGCTAGAACTTGCATCCATACTCAATGAATGTCCTGTTGACTTCAAATCCAATTGCAACATCTCAATAAGTTTTTGATTCTCCTTTGTAAATTTCTCTACATTACATAGCTATTTGTACAAAGAATGAACATTTTGGACAACCTCTTCCAAGTTACTTACAATGTCAGAAAGTTCAACTTGTTTAACTACAATATTTGTTGAGACCTTCTCAAGTACCTTGGTCTCAAACTTTCTCTTAGACCATTGCATTAACTTCTGATTTGCTTCACTATCATCACCGTTCACCTTTTTAACAATATATACTAATTTCTCTAGTATAGGTGAATTCTCATTTATATCTTCTAGCTCAAAAGCATCTACCAATAAATCCTTAATTTCATGTAGTACTTGCTTTTGTTGATGTTCCCTTTTGATTACTTCTTGCTTTCTTTTCTTCTTCAATAGATCTTGTAGGATTTGCATCTATTCATAGGTCAAGTTATTAGTGTCCCATTTCAAAATCATTATAACTTCATCTAGTGTTACTTGAGTACCAAGAGACTTGTCTTTTTTCTTATGTGACTTATTCTTCTTGGTCTCTAGTGTGCTACTACTTGACAGATGTACTAAGCCTTGAATAGCCTCTTGCTCCTTAGGCTCCTAACTCTCCTCAGTTTATTTATTCTCAGTCTCCTTTTCTTCCTCAACATGAGGCCTTGAAACTTTTGTTGTAGACTTATTTACTTATTCTTTTATGCTCTCCTCTCCTTCTCTTGTATTAGGTTCAATGTTTACCTCAGTAGGTGAATTTATTTCTGTTGTTTCCAGCTTACCTCGTTCCTCGACACTTGTACCTTGTGTATCTTTCTCTTCAACTATGACTATGTTGGAGCTAATAGGTACTGAGTCTAAAGTTGGTTTACCCTCAATCTTTGGATAATAATGTACTTGAATTAGAATTGGGTTGGTGCTTGGTAGAAATGTATCTGAAGCTACCTTGGTAAGAATCTGATTCTTGATTTCTTCCTCAATCAAGGCATTGATATTCACTGGTGTATCTTTAGGTACATCCTCAATAGTGATCACATCTTTTTGTTCACTCTCCTCTACCTTCTGCCTTGTTTCTTCCTCAAGATTATGTGGCTCATCTATATCCTCAGTATTTTGAAGTTCCAGTTGTCTAGATGTGCCTTCATCTTTATGTGCACTCTTGTCAGCTATTAGTCAAAAAATTGTCTTCCTTATTAATGTACTCTATTTAACAACATCTTCCAGATTCTTCTTCAATATGGAGTATGCTCTCAATTTAGGTATAAACCTATTTCTGTATTGCTCCATGAGTTTTTCTCTTTTCTTTGTTGTTAACTTAAGCATTATTTGTGCTAATGTGCCTTCTCTTATCTGTCTTTCTTTCATAATAGAATACTTCTATCTCTCATCAATTTTACTAAATAATTCATCATGGATAAGATTCCCTATCTCCAATGATGTCATCTTGAATGTACTCAACATTTCTATCATAGCATCTTCTATCTTTAATTTATCAATTTTTCTCAACTTTTCAAATTTAATAAATTTAAATAATGCCAAACCTGCTATACTCTTGATGTTATGGAAAATCTCATCCACACTAGTTGGATTCTTATGTGTTACCACCTTGAATTTATTGATGTCCTCTGTATCTTTCATTTCCTCCTCCTCCTCATCATCATCCTTTGTTAGTACCAATTTTCTTCTTAGCTTCTTCTTAAGGTGGTTCGACTCTACCTTAGTTTGAGCTTATTTCCTTTTCCCTAAGCTCTCCCCTTCAATGTTCTTTCTTAGAATTTTATTTTTTGGCTCAGTAGCTGTTGCAGTTGGAGCTTCCCTTATTCTCGGTCTTGTTGCTACAGGAGGAGTAGGCTTCTATTTTAGGTTCCTCTTCTTAGTAGGCTCAACAACCATTATCTCTTTTCCCTTCATATGTGCATTTACTTCGTCATCCTCACTTTCTTTTGACTCACTAGATTGGTCCTCACCCCAACCTTGTGTGCTTTCTAGTGGTGCATTCTCCCTTTCTCCTTGACTTAATATTTTATCAAGGTTTTTTCACTAACTTATTTCTCTTCCTCTCTAAGGTTGTAGACTTTAAGCCCATTGTTATCTTAGCTTTGGCTTCCTCATAATTCCCAAAATTCTTAGCCTTACTATCAATTTCTTCTGTAAGTAAAGCTATTATAGTTACATATATTTCATCTATGTTTACCTCATAGGGAAATGGTCTCAACCATGCTACCCTCAATAAAAAAGTTTGTACAAATGTATGATCAGTATCCATAAGAAAACATACATCATCATAGAATTTCTCAACTAATGATACCAAAATTCTGCTTCTTTTCCCCATTTTCTTTTGAAACTCAATAAAGTAGTTCTCCATCACACTATCAAAGTTTTCTCCTAATTGTTGAATAAAATCACTAATCTTCTATGTCATAGGTTGGTCCTAACTCTAGACAACATCTCATATAGTAAGAAAATTATTTTGTACATAAAAAAATATATAGACTATCAAGGATCTGAACTTACAGATTGAGTTCTTTACCTTCCTAATTGATGATAAGTTCTCAACCAGTTGTGTTAGTTGCAGCTCGAAAAGGTCATATGTATAATCTTTCTTTACTATCTTCCATTCCCGGTCCACTACAATGCAAGGAACATTATCTATTCGACTTGAGTGGTAGAACTTGTGTGCAATTACCCTCAGTGCAAAATCAATCTCAGGATCTATGATCATTGAAATAGTCATTCCTCGTTTGTTCCATACTTCCTGTTAGAAATTAAAGTCCACAAAGATAACTGGGGGGGGGGGGTGAATCAGTTATCAGATAAATAAAATTTTTATCACCATTGACATGATTTAACCATGTAAACAATGTAAGGAACAGCCATGGAAAGATAAACATACACAACAACACAATAACACAAGATATGCTGACTAGGGAACCTCTTAATCAAAGAATAAACCCCATTGGGAATGATGCCCAAAAAAGATGCACTAATATGAAAATTCTTTATGAGTGGATGGACTCTATTAAGAGCCTTATGAATTACATTTAGTACATATGAGTCCTTGTTAGGAGACTTTGAATCCCTATTAAAACATTCTAACCTTGTTAGGAGTTATGGAAGGCAAAAGGACCCACTGTCCAAATAGCTTCAAGGGAAAGATCACTAAACACACTATCCAATTGATATCTATATTACTCAATAGAATAATACCAAAAGATTACTGATCTCAACAACTTATCACTTCTCCTTTGACTGTGCCAAACCACACCAACCACTTCACTAGATCTCTGCAATTCGCATATCCTCTTACAATATCATATTACAACTTCATTCCAATTTCAATTCCAATTACATATCAAATAAGGTAAACAATCCTTCCTTTATACCACACTCAAATAATTACAAATGAGTCAGCCAAGAAATTACAAAATACAAACTTCCACACATTACACAATAATTCACAATTACATAAAATTTTTAGCTTCCAAATAAAATAATTATCCACTCATGCAACCTCTGAGATTCCTGTCACATCTACATCACTATCATCATGTCTTCATCATCTGTACAACTTTGCATGCTTAGATTCTATCTTGATTAGGAGATATCATCTAGTTACCACAAACCGCTTCTTAAGAATACTATTTGAATACTGCTTCCACTGAATTACACATAATTATCATGAATAATTGAATTTCCATATGTGCTCTTGACCATGAACACATGACACAACATAGAGTAAGTCCTCAACTCCGCATAGCTTTATCTTCAATATCCCATGCGCGCTAATACAAACACTATCTGCTTCTCTGCTAATCTCCAGTAGATCACTATGTTGACATCAATGACAATCATAGTCATGAATGCAACAAAAACTTCTATAGAATGGCTGCGAATACTCCCCCATAGGATATATTCAACATTTATTCCTAATAATCTTCCCCATTGGCATTGATGGAAACATAGATGAAAAAACATCCAAGTTCCATGAATACCAACACTACAACACTACTCCTTTGAAATATTTTCAAATCCTCTTCATCAATCAAATCTTTCTTCGTTTACTCACAATCAATTCTTATAGTTTTCCATTTTATATTTCTTGTATCCTTCTCCCTCAAATTCTCTTAAATAGATGATTTTTCATGTGTCCTTCTCCCCTATTGAGATCAATGACAAATGATACATCACCATGTCAACAAAAAATTCAATGTCAAAAAACACTTTTCAAAAAATACATTCACTAGAGTCCTCATGGCTCAGCTCAGAAACACATACTCCCCCATAGAGGAAGTACCAACATCCAGTCCAGAGAAATATAGAGCTCATATACCACTGGACTGATGGTAAAATCTACATCACTTCTCAAAAGTAGGTTGGGGCATAACCCCAAGCATACCTCTCAAATACTCAAATGTATCTTTAGGTAAAGGCTTTGTAAATATATCTTCTATTTTCTCTTTTGTACTTATATACTCAAGTTTGACTTCTTTTTTTGCAACTTTCTCTCTCACTACATGGTACTTTATTTCTATATGCTTTGTCTTAGAATGCAATACAAGATTCTTAGACATACTTACTGTACTGGTGTTATCACAGTGTATAACAATAGTCTCATCACATTTAATTCCAATATCCTTCAACATCTATTTCATCCATATTATTTGATTACAATTGTTTGTTGTTGCTACATATTCTTCTTCTTCTATACTTTGTGAAATACAATTTTGCTTCTTACTTAACCAAGAAACCAATCTTCCTCCAAGGAAAAATTCTCTACCACTTGTACTCTTTTTCTCATCAATTATACCTCCCCAATCTGCATTTGTATATGTACATAAGGTAAAGTCATCTAATTTTTCATACCATAATCCACATTCAACTATGCCTTTCAAATACCTCAATATCATTTTCATTACTGCATAATGTGACTCTTTAGGATCATCTTGAAATCTTGCAACAATTCTAACCACATGTGATATATCAAGTCTTGTATGAGTTAAATACTACAAACATCTAATCATAGATCTCTACTTCTTTTGTTCAACTACATGAGTTTCATTTGTGCTAGATAACTTATGACCAATTACCATAGGTGTGCCAACTAGCTTACAATTCTCCATTCCAAATCTCTTTAACAAGGCATTCAGATACTTTGTTTGACATAAGAAAATACCATCACTGTTTTGTGTTATCTGTAATCCTAAAAAATATTTCATCTCACCAATCATACTCATTTCAAATTTAGTCTTCATTTCATCTGCAAACTTATCACTAGCTTCATCTTCTCCACCAAAGATAATATCATAAAAAAAATAACTACAATTGACAAACCATTCTCAATTTCTTTTAGGTACAAATTATTATCTGTTGTGCCTTTAACAAATCCCAATTTTATTAAATACTTATCTAGTCTTGCATACCAAGTTCTAGGTGCTTGTTTAAGTCCACATAAATCTTTGTTCACTTTACATACCATGTCTCCTTCATGAGTTAAGGGAAAACCTCCAGGATGCTCAATGTAGACTTCTTCTTCTAATTCTCCATTCAAAAATGCTGACTTCACATCCATCTAATATACTTTGAATTTCTTAAAAGATGCATAAGACAAAAACATTCTCATTGCTTCAATTCTTGCAACAGGTGCAAATGTTTCTTCATAATTAATTCCTTCTTGCTGTGAGTATCCTTTACATACCAATCTTACTTTGTTCCTTACAACTCCTTGTTCATTCATCTTGTTCCTGAATACCCATTTAGTTCCTATAACATTCTTATTTTTAGGTCTAGGGACCAGTTCCCAAGTCTTGTTCTTTTCAATTTGATCTAGTTCTTCCTTCATTGCTTTAATCCAATGTTCATCTTTACAAGCTTCATATATATATATTTAGGTTTAATTTGAGAAGTTAAACATAGTTCTTCTTTTACCTTATTTTGTGTCATAACTCCTTTTTCTATGCTCCCAATAATCTTCTCAACAAGATGATTTCTTGCTAGGTTCCTGTTAGGTGTCACTGTCTCAGTTCTTGCTTCATCTCTAGGTTCTTCTATGATTTCCTCAAGGTGACTTTCATTTTACAAATCATTGTCAGTTTAATAGAATAATTCAACATTTTATTGATCAACTCTAGGGTGAGTTCCTTCATCTGATTCATAATCAAATATTCTTTCCCAAATTTTAAACTTTTCATCAACTTTAACATTTGTGCTCTCAACAATAGTTTTAGTTATTTTATTGAAACATCTATAAGCTTTAATTTTCAAAGAATAACCAAGAAATATACCTTCATCACTTCTAGGGTCAAACTTTCCAATGCCATCATCTCTCTTAATATAACATTTGCTTCCAAAAATTATGAAATACTTAATTGATAGTGCATGTCCAAACCAAAATTCATAAGGTGTCTTGTCTGTGTCTTCTCTAATTTGTACTCTATTCATTGTATATAATGCTATAATCATTGCTTCTCTCCAGAATGTCTTCGCCAAGTCATTTTCAAATAACATAGCTCTTGTTGCTTCAGTTACTGATCTATTCCTTCTTTCTACAATACCATTTTGTTAAGGTGTTCTAGGGGATGAAAACTGTCTCTTAATGCCATTCACTTCACAAAAAGTGTTAAATTCTCCACCTCTATTTGATCTTAGACATTTAATATTCATTCCAGATTCATTCTCAACTCTATTCTTAATCATCTTAAACTTATCAAATACTTCAGATTTTTCTCTAAGAAATGCTATCCACATCATTCTTGTACAATCATCAACAAGAATCATAAAATATCTTTCACCATATAATCCTCTAGTCCTTGTGGGACCACTCAAATCTGTATGAACAATTTCCAACTTCTCTGCCGATGTGAACTTCTTACTAGGAAATGAACTTCTTGTTTGCTTAGCCATAACATAATCTCTTACTGCAAGTGTAGTACTTACTTTCACAATGTTATCAAAGTTTATATGACAAAATATTTTGTGCCATAACCAGCTGTCATCAATTCTAGAAATCAAACATGTCATCTCTGTAGGGTTCAACTGAAATACATTACCTCTGGTTCTTGATCAAGTTCCAATTAAATTACCATCCTTATCCTTGATCACACAATTCCTAGTAAACCAAACTTGATATCCCTTATCAACTAACTATCCAACACTCAAAATTATGCTTAAATCCATCAACAAAATAAACATCATCAATTTTAGTATTTCTATCAATAGTAATAGATCCCATTCCCTCTATCAAACAAGGTGCATTATTTCCAACTCTAACAATTCCTCCATCATAGTTGTTAAACTTTATAAATTTGTTCATGTCACCAATCATATGATGTGAATAACCACTATCTATGATCCAATCAATTTTTTTTTCTACTTGAGAAACTAAAGCTTTTTCTTCTCTAACTTTAGTTTCAGAGTTTTCTTCTTTTATTGCTACAAATTCTATATCATCATTCTCATTATCACTTTCACTTAAGAATTTTTCCATGCTAGCCTAAAATTCTTCATCATTAGAATAGTAACATTCTTTAGATCTTATAGGTTTAAAGTTCTTATACTTCTTTACTCTTTTAGGACATTTAGATGCAAAATGACCATTTTCTTGACAAGTCCAACATTTAAAGATTTTCTTACCGTTTGGTTCTCTTTTCACAAGCAAGGCAATTCCTTCCTCAATCTTTCTATCTTCTGCAATCTTAGATCTTCTGCCACTAGAATAGTCTCCACTTACACTAATGCTTCTTGACAAAGTAGGGTGAGCACTAAGTGCGTTGAATGTTGTCTCCATTCTAGGTAGATCACCCATCTATCTCAATCCTATCTCCGCTGCTTCTAGTCTTCCAAGAAGAGCTTCTCTGGTAAAGTTCTCAGTACAAGGTATAACTTGCTCAATCATCTGCGCTGTATGCTTAAAAACATGAGTCAATATTTTCAAGATCTTCCATATCACTTCATCCTCAATCTTGTTTCCTTCACAAGCTTCGATACCTGCAACAATCTCTAATATTCTACCAATATAGCTTCTAACATATTCATCTTCCATCATTTTTATATCTTCAAATGAACATATCCAATTCTATAATCTGACTCTTTTTCATGTACATCACCTTCAAAAGTAGATTGTAAAGCTAACCAAATTTCATGAGATGTTCTTAGAGTTTTTACCTAATTGTATTCATTTTATGGAAGTGTTGACAAAAGTGATTCTCTTGCAAGTATGTTACACATGAACATATCTCTTTCCTCATTAGTACATTCTTCAATCTTGTCTTCTTCAATGATAGTCTTCACATTCTTTATGATTAACCAATATCCTGGTCCTAAACATAGCAAGTGTGTCTTCATAATTTCTTTCTAGCTATCATAATTTATCCATCAAACTTAGGGCTTTCCTTCCTAAAATAATTTGCCATAGATCTCATTAAGTTGTTAAAATTTTCTTTCAAGGACCTACTACTCTAATACCAATTGTTAGAAAAGTCCACCAAGATAATTGAGAGGGGGGGGGGGGGGGGGGGGGTGAATCAGTTATTAGATAAATACAAATTTTATCACCATTGAGAAAATTTAACCATGTAAGCAACGTAAGCAATAACCATAGAAAGATAAACATACACAACAACACAATAACACAAGATATGCTGACTAGGGAACCTCTTGATCAAAGAGTAAACCCCACTGAGAATGATGCCCATAAAAGATGCACTACTATGAAAATTCCTTGTGAGAAGATGGACTCTATTAAGATCCTTATGAATTACATTTAGTAGATATGAGTCCCTGTTAGGAGACTTTGAATCCTTGTTAAAAGATTCTAACCCTGTTAGGAGTTATGGAAGGCAAAAGGCCCCACTATCCAAATAGCTTCAAGGGAAAGATCACTAAAAACACTATCCAATTGATGTTTGTATTACTCAATAGAATAATACCAAAAGATTACTGATCTTGACAACTTATCACTTCTCCTCTAACTATGCCAAACTACACCAACTGCTTCACCAAATCTCAATACCAGATCTCTACAATTCACATATCCTCTTACAATATCATATTACAAATTCATTCCAATTTCAATTCCAATACATATTTCAATTACATATCAAATAAGGAAAACAATCCTTCCTTTATACCATAATCAAATAATTACAAATGAGTTGGCCAACGAATTACAGAATACAAAATTCCATACGTTACACAATAATTCACAATTACATAAAACTGTTGGCTTCCAAACAAAATAATTCTCCACTCATGCAAACTCTAACATTGCTGTTATTTCCATGTCACTATCATCATGTTTTAATCATCTGTACAAATTTGCATGCTTAGATTCTATCCCGATTAGGAGATATCATCCACTTACCACAAACCGCTTCTCAAGAATACTTTTTGAATACTACTTCCACTGAATTACACATAACTATCATGAATAATTGAATTTATATATGCACTCTTGACCAAAAACACATGACAAAACATAGAGTAAGTCCTCAACTCCACATAGCTTGATCTTCAATATCCCACGTGTGCTAATACAAACACTATCTGCTTCTCTACTAATCTCCAGTAGATCACTATGTTGACATCAATGACAATCATAGTCATGAATGAAACAAAAAATACCATAGAATAGCTGTGAATACTCCCTCATAGGATATATTCATAATTCATTCCTAAAAATTCCATAGTGTTTTCTTGAATTACTTCCTTGCTTTGGCATCTCATAGTTTTCTTCCTGGTAACAATAGGGTATCCAGTGACTCAATGTATGATCTCCTTAGTGATATTCACTGGACCATTCTCCAACCATAGCTATATGTCATGAACTCCACTCAAAAAAATATTAATCCATTCCATTTGGAATTTTCAATGGAAGTATAGGGCACGAACTAAGCCTTTGTCGGTAGTGTGTTGATGTTCTGCCTTCAACACTCTATTTTCACACAATTTGTTGTAAGCCTCCCTAAGCTCATAATCTCTAATTTCATTGATCTTACACATGTAGCATTCTCATACATCATGGATCATCAAAAATTTGGTTAGAATCGATGACAGGGCTCCTGAGAGATCTCCCTTCATTGCACTCTTAGGTATAGCTCATAAATTTGGTGGTTTGCATGCATCACTTCTGACTAATTGAACATTTTGTACCTCTTTTCCTTGTTTCCTCACTCTAGCAAATGAGATTTTTGTACCAAAAAGTGAGGTCACTTCTATAAGCCATTACACTTGAGAGAATCCATGAAGAAGGAGATCTCAAGAAGAAGCTTATAGCTTCCTATCTATGACGTGCAAGAACCATGTAGATATTATGAATGGTGGCTCTCAAATGAACCTTAAATAAAGACCCTTGCAAGGTGCACAATAGAATGGAAGATTGAAATGATAATGCAAAGTAGATATAAGATGAAATGTAAGATTTAAGCTGAAATGATATGCAAGAATGAAAGAAAATTAGATCTAAGATGAGATGTAAGATCTAAGCTAAAATGATATGCAAGAATGAAAGGAAAGTAGATCTAAGATGATATGGATTAAGCTAGATGAAAGAAAGAAAATGACAATGATGATGAAATGATTCAATATGAAGGATCTAAGAATGCCATAGCTCCAAGATGCCAAGATTACAAGACTCCAAGATTCCAAGATTCCAAGATTGCAAGATACCAAGACTCCAAGATGTTAAGATGCCAAGACTCCAAGTTCAAAAGAAGGTTCAGGGGAAAGTGTCTTACTAATATCACCAAAAGAAAATACAAAGAAGTTTTCCTTCACATTAAACTTTACTTGTACAAACAATATTGTAGAATATGAGGCTTTGTTTCTTGGTTTGAAGTTAGCAGCAAGACATGAAATTAAATGTGTGCATGTTGTCGGTGATTCTAAGCTGGTTGTATCCTAGGTAAGGCCTTACTATGCATCTAAGAATAAGAGATTGCAAAAATACATGAATGTTGTTTGGGATTTGATAGAAGAATTTGATGCTTTTGGTATTGTATGGATGGATAGGAGCAATAATAAGATGGAAGATTTGTTAGAAAATGTTGTAATTAAGATAAATGATATAACATTTTATGGGATATCCAAGATTGAAGTGCAGACAAGGCCATCTGTGCTTGGTAATGTTGAAAAATGACAATTTTTTGAAGATGATATGGATATTCTTAAATTAATGAATTGTGAAGACAAATTTCATGGACAAGAATTGGATTGTAGTCCCTTTGTTGACAATATTGATGAAAAGGACACCATTCCTGGAAGTTAAATAATTCAGCTAAAGATAAATAAAGTTATAGAGGGGTTGGTTATTTTGGAAAACATTTTCAACAACCAGGACGAAGCTAGAACATAAATAAAGGATAAAAATCCTAATGAAATTGATGAAATAAATTTGGGTACTAATGAAGCCCCTAAAAAAGGTATATATTAGTAAGAGAATGTCACCTCATGTAAGGAGAAACCTAATTGAGTTATTGAGAAAGTATAGACATGATTTTTCTTGGTCATATGATGATCTCAAGGCTTATAGGGAGGATTTATTTTAGCATGTTATCCCTCTTAAAGATGATGACAAACCTTTCAAGAAAAAGAAAAGGATGATTAACCCAACTCTTGCACCCAAAATGTAAGATGAATTGATGAAAATAAGAGATGCTGATATTATCAAGCCCATTAGGCATTCATCATGGGTTTCCAATCTGGTTCCTGTTAGAAAGAAGAATGGTGAAATTAGGTTATGTGTTAATTTCAAGAATCTCAACTTGTCTTCCCTCAAGGACAATTATTGTTTTCCTAATATGGAGGCTATGTTATAAAGGGTGACTGGTTTTGAACTGATGTCCATGATGGATGGTTTTTCTGGATATAACCAAGTTGTAGTTCAAGAGTGAGAGTAGTTTAAGACTAAATTTACTACATCATGGGGAACTTATGTGTATGTAAGAATGCCTTTTGGTATTACTAATGAAAGAGAAACTTTTTAGAGGCCGTGGATGTTTCTTTTGTTGAATTCATTAATAAATTCTAGGTGGTTTATCAGGATGATTTGACAACATATTATAAGAATGAAGAAGATCATTGCTTGCATTGGGAAAATATATTTACAAGGGCTTTAGAATATGGTGTATCTTTGAGCCCAAGAAAGTGCTTCTTTGGTGTGACTGAAGGTAAATTATTGGGTCACTTAGTTTGCAAAGAAGGTGTTAAAATTGACCTCGAGAGAGTGGAAACCATTGATAAAATCTAGCAACCTAAAAATGTGAAAGGTATTTAATATTTCTTTGGACAAGTGAATTTCTTAAGAAGGTTTGTCACTAATTTTGTAGAAATTAGCAGTCCTATTTCAAAGATGTTAAAGAAATGAACTGGGGTTAATTGGGATGGGGAGCCATCAGTGGCTTTCTAAAGTATAAAAAAGAAATCAAGGATACTCTTGTGCTTAAGGCTCCAAATTATGATAAGCCCATGCATATATTTTCTTTTCCATGCTTTCATATAGTGGCTGCAGTATTACTACAAAAAAATTTAGAGGGATTTGAGAAGCCAATTTATTTCTTCAGCAAGTCACTTTGGCCTGCTGAGTTAAAGTATGAAATAAATGAGAAACATGATTATGCACTGGTAAAAGTAGTAAAATATTTTAGATGTTACTTGATGGGAGAAAATGTTGCTTTTGATGTGCCAAGTTCTATAGTAAAAGATATTTTCACACAACAAGAGGTCTCAGGAAGGAGATGTAGATGGATTAACATAATTCAAGAGTTTAACATTGTTGTTTAGATTACCAAGTTGGTCAAAGGTCAAGGGCTTGAAAATATAATGACCCAATAAAATCTAGATGCCAGCCAGATAAATCAGGTTAAGGAAGAACAAAGATCATATACTTGTGATATGGATCTTTGTGATTGGTATTTTGACATCATTTATTATTTACAAAAAAAAAAGTTCCCTCTTGGTTTGAATGATAGTAAGAAAAGAACCTTGAAAGTTCATGCCATCAAGTATGCAATAATACTAAATAAGCTATGGTGGAGAAGTAATGATGGTATATTATTGAAGTGTATTGAAAAGGATCAAGCAAATAAAATTTTAAATGATATGCATAGTGGGATTTGTGGAGGCCAGTATATGGCTAAAATAATCACACACAAGGTCATAAGAGAAGGTTTTTGGTGGCCTTCATTATTTAAGGATCCTATTGAGCTTGTGAAGAAATGTGATGCATACCAGAGATTCTCTGGTAAGTTAAAGTTTTCAAGTAACTTACCTTTGCAACCTATTGAAGTTCAAGCTCCTTTCCAACAATGGGGCATTGGTTTTATCGACCAAATTACAAACAAGTCTAGTGGTGGTCATTCTTGGATTTTGGTGGCCACTGACTATTTTACCAAGTAGGTAAAGGTTGTCTCTACTAGGAAATCCACTAGTAGGGTTGTGATGGATTTTATTTTGAATAATATTATTATCATATTTGGATGTCCAGAGAGAATTGTTATAGATAATGCAATGTGTTTCAGGTTTGATGAATATATTGAATTTTGTAAAAAGTATGGTATAAACAGGTTCGCTTCATCCCCTTACCATCCACAGGGTAATGGAAAGCATGAATCAAGAAACAAGAATATACTAAATATTGTCAAAAGAATCCTTGATACAAATAAGAGAGCATGTGATGCTAAATTACCTTTGGCAGTTTGGGCTGACATGGTGATTGTGAAGAAATCAACTGGATGTGCTCCATTTGATCTTGTGTATGGGATTCAGGCAAGATTGCCTTAGAAAAAATTGATTGGAATGTACAAATTTGTTCAATTGTATGATGAAGATATGACAGATGAGATGCAAGAAAGGATGAATGATATCCTAGAATTAGATGAAACAAGGAGAGAGTTTGCATCAAGGAATGCCAAGTTACAAATATAATTTATGAATTTGTATGACAAAAGAACTACAGACAATAAATTTTATGTTGATGATTTGGTTCTTTTTTGGAATGCTAGGCTGGAGGATAAAGCAAAACATGGTAAATTTGACCCTATCTGGTTAGGAACCTACAAAATTCATGAAAGGTGGGGAGAAAATTTATATTTTATCATAGATATTTCTGGTAACATTCAGGAATTGCCTGTTCATGGACAATTTATGAAAAGGTATTTCTCATGAACGTACTTTCTTTTCCATGAGCATTAGCTAGGTTTGTAAAGTTTGTATGTATTTCCTTTAGTGCGTGTATTTTTCCCTTCCTATTTGTCTTTTTTTTAGGTTTGGTTATTTTTGTGGTACTTTCTATAGTCATGTTATCAAGTTTGTGGTATGCTCTCCCATGAATTCTAAGATCTTGCTATACCTCCAAGAGGCATACATCCCTAGAAAGAGCCACCGATGGTCAATTTTCCTATCATAGTAAAATTTTTGAAAAAAATTATCTTTTCTTGCCTTACATTGAGGAAATAGGGTTTATTATCTAGGTAGGGTTTCAATTTTTTTTCATAAGTCCAAAACCCTACATGCGATCTATTTCTTCGTTACTCTTTGAAGTCTCTTAAGTCATTTAAATCACACGTTTTAAGTTGTCATTGAAAGGGGCCAAGTATTTTTAAGTTATGTTGCCTAGGAGGACATGTGATTTAATATTTCTTAAGTCTAAAGTCTCTGTCATGTTTTAAAGAAGTACCATATCCATTTTAATCTAAGGGTGGGCACAATCCTGTGATCAAAAGATGCAAAGAATTTTCCCTTCAAGGTATCACACCTGAATGACATGTAGCAGATGGCAGGACCTGGCTGAGATAAATAAGGAGATAGGTATCGAGCAGATTAGATTCAATCCAATAGCGGGTGTGATGCTACTATCCAAATTTTCATACCTTTTAGCCATCATGAGATCATACTTGAGTGATAAGTGTCCATCCTAGGATCATGGGACCAATTTTGAATAGGATAAAGGGAATTCAAATCAGTTTTGATCGGATGGTAGGCACATTCTCATGAATGATATTTTCTCACTGAATATTGATTAGGGCATTGCGCCTTGATGACACGTGTCTAGGATGACATCACATCACCTAGGATTGAAAAATTAGTAAAGAAAGGAGAGATCGGTTTTGATTGGATGGTAGGTGTATTCCCATGATCAAAACCTACAAGAAAGATACTGATCAAGGCATCGCACCTAAGCAACACATGTCTAGTTTGATGAAGAAAAAAAAGGTGGGGCCTAGGTGCCATGTGGCATTGAGATTCTACTTTCTAATTACTCAATTTTGCAACCATGAAGAGTGATGTAGAGGTCATCAGTTTGTTGAATTTTTGTGAATCACACAATGTGCTGAGAGAGTTTAGATTGATGAATCTATTTTAAATTTTGTTTCATGATGTGAAATACTTTGTTTTTACCCATTGGGGTTGTAGTTTTGAATTTTGATGAAGTATTTTTCAATAGGGTTAAGTGAAGGGTAGGATTTGGATTCAACAAGCCAGACATGTCATATTTTTGATGTAATCTAATTTTATTCTTGTAGAGATGGAAATCAAAGAATTGTAGGTGAAAATTTATGAATGATTATGTTGGTCGATTAGATTTTCTTTGTTCACTGCTAAAATTTGAGATTGTAAGAGACATTCTTTTGGAAGAAGGAGATTATGGTACCCAAAGGTAGGAAAGATAGTTCTGATATTGATTGAGAAGTTGAGGGAAAGAGACCATTTAATGAAGTATATCTTATCTTTACAACTTACCTACTATGGTTACACCTACATTACAAATCAGATTGGATTATGATGTTTTCAAGCTACTTGTTGAAACTTCTCTAAGAACTCCAAATTAATGAAAGGAAAACTTAGTTGATAATTTTCTTTTCCCAAGTATGAAGCTTGTTGCAATTCATATATATATGGATTTACAAGATTGGGAAGAGGACGACTACACCAAAATAATTTCAAGGTGAAGTCAGTTTATATTTTATGAGAAAAGAGTCTTAGTAGTTAGTCAAGAATGATGTATAGAGTCTGTAATGTTTTTATTGCAAGGATTTCAAATGAATCATACGGTATTCTAAATTCATTTTTGGGATGTTTTATGTCTACTTTAATACTACATGTATTAGTTTTAAGGAAGTTAATACAAGTATTTAGAAAAAATTTTCTTTAAATCTCGTCTCTTTCTGTGGTGGTTTATAATTCCTATGTCTTGTGAACAAAGATCTCAAGATCATAGCTATAATTTGTTTTAAATTGTATGTCCTGATATACTTTTATTTTAATTCAAGGAGTTAAGTAAATGCTTACTATAACCTGGTAGAGTTATAGGGTATTATAGAGGATTGTGATAAAAATGAGTTTTAAATTTCAATTGATTCTCATTTGCAAGGTAAATGATTGGATCACTAGCCATAGTGTGGAATTATTTTGAATATGCCTAATGAATAAGGCACTGATCACAAAGAATCAATCAAGAAGTTTAAAAATCAAATCAAACCTTTTAAATTCAAGCTATAGAACTAAAGTGCAAAGCACCTACTTAGCTTGTGAGTGATTTGGTAGTGTGATTAGCTCTCACCGTATCTCTTTATTTCATAAGTAGGAGAAGATATTAAGGGAATTTGTCTTCTTTGTTAAGGATTAGTGGAAATGAAAGTTGAGAAGTGAATGAATATAATCCTAGGTGTACCTACCTGAATTCTATAGAGTTTGAAGTGTAGAAAGCCTAAGTTCTTTGTTAATTGATAGAGTATACTGATTGTGGGAAGTAAGCTAACCCATAGGTGCATTTCTTCACTTTCAAGGTAGTTAAAACTCTACTAAAACATAAACCAACATTGTGTTGATTGACAGTGTTCAAGGTGACTTGATGAGTGTTTGAGTAGTTGAATCCAATGTTGCAAAAGGGATTGGAGTGAGTGGTCATTATGGGAGACTCAGAGCTGTCTCTAGATGCTGTGTGTTGGATCACAAAAGTTGACAACATGAATGTAGAGAGTTATGATCAATTGAAGATTAAAAGAGCAACTAGAAGAATAGATAGTGATAACCAATGAATGATTTGAGTTCTCTATCAAATATTTATGGATTCAAGTGTTGTGGTTCTATCATAATTATCTTAACTAAGTTATTAGATTAATATTACAACCACAAGATGATTGGAGTACCACAAGGTATAGTTTTAATAACTAGAAGATCATTCTATGCAGAATGAAAAAGTCTTTGGAATAGATAGTGTTAGATCCTAAACCAATGATGATGTGGTTGGTTGTGGTAAATTCTTTCATGTTCCAGGTGTCATGGTGACATGGTAGATTTAATTTGTAATGATGAACTGATCCTACATTGTTCAAGATGATCAAATTTATCAAGCTTTAATTGAAAGCGTGTTGGAAAAGTCAAGGAGTTTGACTATTCTTGATCAAATCGATGTGTGGGTGCATTTAGAGGCCAACACAGATTTGTAAATGAATTTTATTGTTTGGAAATATGTTTTGCAGGCTAGGGTGAAGCGCGAAAGATTCAAATTGTGAAATTTAAATGTAATACATTTTGTTTAAGGTAATGCATGCCCTAGTGAGTGAAAAAGATATTCATATTTAGATTGTCAAATTGAGTAGCTGTAGATCATGGATATCATGGTATGGTTGAGAGAAGGGTGAAGATAGCCTGAAAGAAGTAGATTTTTGAGCTTAATTGGATCTGTATAGGAAAAGGAGTGATATTCTCATATCATTGTACTTGTTGAATCCTAACAGGTTCCCCAAGAAAATGCCTTAACTGGGTAGATCCTAACACATATGAAGCTAAAATCCTCTAACAAGGTGAATCTTTAATTAGGGTTCTAAATCCCTTAAATGGTTTACTCATGATAGGGTCAATCTCCTAACAGGGCTAGAGGTAAATCCCTTAATTGGATGACTCCTAATAGGGTCTTTCTCCTAATAGGGCATCTGCAAATCTCCTAATAGGGATAAGCCTTTAACCAAGTGTAATTTAGAAGAGTGAAAATAATTAGTGGGTACTTATTCCCACTATCTCCCCCCTCTAACCATGGGTTCCCACAATAAAAATATTGGTGTTATTGTGTTGCATGTTTGGATGGTTTCATTTGTTTCATTGTTTGTTACTGCACAAGTTATATGTTGATAAATGTTATTGAATGGTTGATGAAAAGTAATAAATTGGTAGATTATTGATTCATCATCCTCTTCATAATCTTGGACCTTATAATACTAACATTTGGTATTAGAGCCTTGGTCCTCTTTGTGGTAGGCTTAGCATCTTGGGGAAAAAGATCCAATAATGAAGAAGGAACATCCTAAGTTCAGAGGAGACAAATATGTGCAAAAATCTAGGGTAGACAGACTGAAGGGAAAATATGATGACATGAAAATGGTGAAAGGTGAGAACATTTCTCAGTATGGAAAAAGGATAAAGGAAGTAGTTGGTTCTATTAGAAGTGCTAGAGGTAACATAAAAAAAGAGGATGTGGTAAGTAAAATGTGAGAACTTTATTACCTATTTATGCCATTAGAGTTTCTACCATTCAAGAGTTCAGAAAAATAGATAAAGTCTCAATTGATGGATTTATTAGTAAGCTTACTTCCATTGAACTGAGTAACTATGAAAATAGTATTTCTAAAGTTGAAGAAACTTTCACAACATCTTTGTCTATGAATTCAATGAAGAAGGATAAAGAGATAAGTCATGAATCAACTAGTATGTTAATTTATTCTAGGGAATTTGAATCCATTTTGGATGAATAAATAAGGAAAGAAGAACTTGAAGCATTACTTGAAAGGAGACTACCTAGAGGTACTAGTAAGTAAAAAGGTGAGTTACATTTGAAGTGTTTCTCATGCAACAAGATAGGACATATGGCTTCTAGGGGTCCTAATGGTGAGAAGAAGAAAAATATCCTAAGATTCAAGGAGAAAGGAAAGAAACAATGCCATATTCTAGTAGATGGAGGTGTAACTGATGAAGAGTTTGAAGATAATGAAGAAGACATAGTATTTGTTGTAGTAAATGAAGACAAAAGAAAGTTATTGATAGTGGGTGCTCACATCACATGATTGGTGACAATAGAAGTTCATAAAGCTAGAATAATTTGATGGTGGTGTGTTCAGGTTTGGAAACATCACACCCTGCTTGGTAAAAGGTAAATGATCAATTTATTTGAATGGAAAAAGAAATAATGATGATGTCTACTTGGTAGAAGGTTTGAGACATAACTTGTTGAGTGCTGGTCAATTGAATGACATGTTGGCAAGTGATGATTAGGAGCACTATGGATCACTTGAGGGTTTTCATTTATGGAAACACTTATGCTGGAGTGATCACACACAATTTTTTGGTACTAGAGTCACAGTCATAAAAATGACTGTCCAAAATCAGGATAACAGGGTACAGTGTTACAGTTTTGGTCAGTGATGAAAATGTATGATGTATTATGGCTTGAAAAGTTAGTAGAAAACATTTTGGTATGTGTATGACCTTTAGATAAGGTCTCATGTGTTTTAGTGAAGAGATTAGTGAGATACAATGTTCAAAAGGTATGCAAAGACATATAATCAATTAAACAGGGCATATGAGTAGTTGCACTGATTAAGGAAAGGTTAGGTGGCATGGTAACATGATAAGTCAGTTTAAAGATGTATATTGCCAAATATTTGGTAATATATGATTTCCAACTCTATGTTGATCATTTACATAAGTATTTATTATGTTTTGTAAATGTATTTAGGAGTTGAATGGATGGAAGTTTTTGAATAAGTATAGAGTACTTTTGTGAAAGTGATATATGCTATTGTGACAATGAAGCAAGGATGCGAATCTAAGAGAAGAGAGAAGATGCAAGATCAATATTTGATAGAGCTATAACTAGAACTATCTAAGCATAGCAAGTGCTTGTATTGTTCACTTTTGGAGAACTCTTTGTGATAGTATTTTGATTGTAAGAGTTGTTTTCTCACCACCTTTCAATGGCTGTTTTGTATACCCCTAAAAAAGTATTATATTCCTCTAAAAAGGAAATGTACTATGTAATACTCAACTCCTAATAAGGCTAGATCTACTAACAGGGATATTATATTTTAGTGCATAGTTGTGGGTACCATCCCCTTTGGGGTTTTCCCTTGGCGCCCAGGGTTTCCTCAAAAAAAAATCATGGTGTTGTGAGTTATGTGTTGTGCATTTATGTTCTTTTCATTTCAATATTTTTATGGTTTATTTTCAATAAGTTGAAGTTTAAATTGAAGTGCTGTAATACCGAGTCACCCCCCCTCTCAGTATTACCTAATCCTAACAATTGGTATTAGAGCTATAGGCCCTTGGAGAGAAATCCTAACAACTTAAGGGAGATAAAAATGGATTTAGAAAATTTGCAAGAGAACTTTGAAGCAACACTTGATGACTTGGACAAAGAAAAGGCCGAGAATAATGAATTGAGATTCAAATTGAGAAGAGAAGAAGGTTTCATCAAGAAACTAAAGGAGTAAAGAAGCTAGAGCTAGAAAAAGAACAAATCAATATTCATATGGCTAAAGAGATTCAACAAGAAAAGGATGCAATAAAAAAAGTAGAAGAGACTCTTAAGGAAGCAAATGTGTAGATAGGACAATTAAAGATTGAACTTGATCACTACAAGAATAAATGTTAAGAATTGGAGAAGTACAATCAGATCATTAAAGGTGAACTCACTCAAGCCAAATTACTCATTGAGAAAGTTATGAATGCACCAGTAATATTTGATGTTGTGGATAGACCTACATATAAGTTTAAAAAACACCCATTCAAGTCTTGTGAGGATTATTCAGAAGGAGTGTTTTCACAAACCCCTATCGGCATGTTCTACATAGAGGACATTAGGGCATATATTCATTGTAATTATGAAATCATAGGAGATGTAAACATCTATAGTGAATTGGATGTAATGATAGAAGTAGATGGATTAATGGTAGAAGAGTTTAAACACCTAGATGATAAAATGATCAACAAGCTAACCCTACTTGTGGAATTCATTGAAACTAAATGGTTTAAGATAATCCTTAGTAGAATCTATGATCAGTTCATATGGATTGGAGAACAACCAATGAAGATATGTGCATATATGATTCATGAAATAACATGTTTAGATAATGATGGAGCCCTTCCAATAGCAGAGAAGACAATAAGTCCCACACCAAATATAATTGACTTATCCGTTTCACAAGAGAAGACTGCACAAGAAATTGTGCCTAAAAACTTATGTAGGAGATCTACAAGATCTGACAAGAAAGGAAGTCCTACGAAACAAAAGATATAAGTTGAAACCAAGTAGAAAGAAGACAGAGCAATTGAGAAGAAAGAATAAAATGTAAGTGAGAAGGAAGAATAAATAGCACAAAAGAAACCATAGAGCCAATGGACACTAGACATTCAAATGTTGTAGAAGAGAGTTATAAGAGATGGTAATCTTGAAGACTGTGGATAGGTACTATGAAAGGTATAATCCTAAAAATCAGGGAACTATTGAGGATACTGTAATTGAGCACTTGTTAGTTTTTAAGAAAAAGTTGTTAGAGATTGAAGGGAGTATCCCTAAGGAATTATATAGTAAGCTAGATGTTAGAAAATAGTTGGCACAATATAAAGATGAAAAAATTAGAAATGAAGCTATTGAGGACATGTTGCCTATTTTTTCTATACAACAAAAGGAAAGGATAATAAAAGAATTGAAACCATTGTTGAGGACCAAGGCTAGATTGGTGAAAATCATGGTGAGGAAATATGATGAAGTAATAGTGGACACTCAAAAGACACTAGATCAAATCCTAATGAGTGATATGCCGAAGAAGACTTCACCCCCCAAGGTTACCAAGCCTACACCTTTGGGATTGGGAGAAAGTTCCAAGTTAGCAAATGAAACTGACCAAGTTGGTATGCGACTAGACTTCTTTGTCTCTGGTGTGCTGGTGACCCTTGATCCTTCGCATGATGTAAATGATCCATTTATGGATAACTTAGATAGTGTGATGGAAGTTGAAGTAGAAGGACATATAGAGGAGGAGAAAACAAAGGATAAACATGGAGAGAAGATACAAGAGAAGGAAATACAACTAGAAGAAAGGAAGGAAGATGAGACTAGAACAAAGAAATTAGTTGAGGTTAGAATTGAATAAAAGAAAGAACCTGACCCCTCTTCTACCCTATTGTTGGAAAGTATGGCCAAACCAGTGAGCGCACATGTGGAGAGCATGGATGAGGATGAAATCATGAGGCTATCTTTCATGGCTTTCACCAATGAAAAAGAAAGGTCATTGCAAAAATGAGATAAAAGAGTAAAGGTAATGTCTAGGGCAGTAGAGACAATAAACAGATTAATCCCTACACCTATAAATTTTGAAGGTAAGGTTGAGGTAGAAAAGCTAGGCATGACATTAGAAAAATTTGATAGTCAATTTGAGTTGCTGCTGAAGATTAGAGAGAATAAGGAAGAGAAGAGCTTTTTGGAGAAGAAGTTGAAGGAACTCTGTCAGTCCATTTCATGGGACTTGGACATTCTAAGAGAAGCTACTCTTAAGGCTAAGAGCTATGTAGCACAAGGAAGGAAGTTATACAGTCACTGTATAAACCCTTGTAGACATGTGAAGAACATTGAAGACATTATTTCCAAGGATAGGGCTACACTTGACATCTTGATGGACAATTGTGAATCATATTCACTAACTATGGTAGAAATGGATAAAGAGACATCCAAAATTTTGGATAAAATAAGTGTTCTAAATGTGGAGAAAGGGAGAATCATAGAAAGATTTAGTTTTCTGAAGAGTTTAATAACTCCCAAGCTATCTATGCTTGAAGTGCATCTATCAGAGATGGTGTAAATAGAAGGAACAATATCTATACCTACTGAGATTAAGGAAGTAGAAACAACATCCTATGTGTTGGGGCTCAAAAATGCTGACTATTTTGAGGCCAACTAATAGGCACAATAAATGCCTCTACAATTCTGGTTTGATTGAACCAAGGCTGGTAGGCCTAAATCGAATATGTTTTCTGACTGCACAAATACGTGCATAAACAACATAAATTCCCTCTAAAGGGGTTACTGATCCTTGGAGGAAAAAGCAATTTAATATCCTAAATGTTAGATTGTTTGAAATCTAAACTAAGGCTAGGAATTAATGTTAAACCTAATTTAATGCTTGGTAAGTAGGATAACAGATAAGATATGTACTTCACAGAAAGGAATAAATGACAAATTCAAATGAACGAATAGACTAGTGCTTGATGCCAGAATGGGAATAGAGTCAGATACATTCAATGTTGTGTATAATCAGAGATAGTTTTAAGATAACTCATTTCTGCAGAACAAGACCATCACCCTACAAGCTTCTATTTAAATAAAATTTTACAGAAATTCATACAATAGGTCCTATGGTTTTTAATTCAACTTAAGAGCCTGAAAGGAAACAATAACAGGCTCCTAGACCATGCTACCATTATTCAAATTGTACAAACTGATCATAAATGAATGCATAAAATAGAAAGCATAATAGGACACCCTGGTTAGAGAGTAATTCGAGAAACTGATTGAACGCAAAAAACTATATTAATGGTAAGGTACAAAAACTTATCTAATATTTGCACATAGGATTTTTGGCATTAGTTTCCAATCTGTGAGAGGTAGATTTTGCCGTGATTCATTGTGTCCTTTTGTTTACAATTGATTGATCATAAATATGAATCTCAATAGTTTCTTGTGAAAGGACATGCCCTTTCACAGGACCTAATTATTCAACTACCCTAAAAACAAACCATAACAATGGTTGTTAAGACAAACATTTCCCATACAAATTGATTCGATAGTCTTTGGTGTTCCGTGTATAATAATATTGATATTCAATTACCTGCACGAAAACACCAAAGATTAGATAATCAAGATAAAATTTATTATTTTTATACCATATAAAGGTTTTCAAAAAACTATAATTATTTATTAATTAATTAAAAATTAATCAAATATAATTTCATGCCAAATGTTAATACATGCATTTGAAAAGCAATGTGAAAAAATTTAACATTATGCTCTATGTCATCTTCATAAATTATCAAAAGGATAAGGAATCTCTTTAATTATAAATCATAAAAGAAATAATGAAAAAAGTAAAAACATTACATTTAGAATTATTCCTTTATTTTAACATAAAACATAATGTATTTATTGATTAATAATTAATTGAAAATGAATATATATTATATTTTGTACATATACTTAATAGTGAAAAATAAAATTAAAAATTAATAATAAATCATCCATATTGATTGTCAAGATATAAGCAAGTACATTAATTGTTAGAAGTCTTCAATAATAAGATAATTCCCTAAATTAAGAAAATGACATTAGGTAGTAATATTTTATTTCTATTTCTAAAATAAAATAAGATCATACACACGAAAATAAAATGATGCTACATAAACATATGTTAGAAACTTTTAGGGTAACTTTTTTTTACGATTCAACACTAGTGAAAGAAAAAATTGCATTCACTTAAAATCAAAACAATCATAATGTAAATCAATATTTCAACTACATAAAGAACATATGTTAATAAATAAATTCATGCATGAAAAATCAAGCAAAGTGGGATAAAATTATTTACACCTACTTTATTCTAAAATCAAGATGAAAACATAAAGTGAAAATTTTCCTTTAGGGTTTTGGAAATAAAGAATAAAACCATTCAAACCCTAAGAGAAAATTTTCAATCTACATGTCTTTTACCCTAAAAATTTAATTTAAAAAAAAAATCAATGTGAAAAATCAAATTAAATATATATGGATACATAAAATTTAATATAAAAAACCCTAACATACTTATATTCATCAAATGATATCCTCTCTATCATATTTTAACTTCTAGGGTTTTGGGGGGGTAAATAAAAAAAAACCATGATTAATGCTTAGAAAATTTAACATTTCTATCCCACAAACAATATTAATTCTAATAATTTATTTCAAAGGAGATAGGATTATCTTAAATTTATACACTTATTTACATACACACTCTCTAAGAATAATATAGAGCAATTGGTAGGGGTAGGGTCAGGTAGTTAGGTAGGAAAAGGAATGGGTTGAGAGGTCGAGTGTTCAACTCCCTCTCCCCATTCTTTTTCCTAAAATTAGAAAAATTAGATAAATACATAAATAAAGTAATAATCACATTATTTAATTTAAAAAAGATAATTAGGGAAGAGATAACTCCCTATGTAAGAGGTTGCCTTTATTTCTCACCTGCACATAAACAAAGATAAATAAGTATTTTCTCCTAACTGTCTCAAAGAAAACAAGTAGACTAACTGGTTAGGGGGTAGGAGGGTAGATAGGTAGGAAAAAGGTCGACTTGAGAGGTTGAGTGTTCAACTCCCTCTCGTTGTCTTTTGTTCAACCTATTTATTTTTATTTTTAGAATTATTATTATCTAAAACAAATATGCATAAAATAAAGCAATTTATAACCTAAAAATAAAAAACACACACGCCTTTTATCCATTTTAAATTTTTATCGAAGGAAAGTTATATAAAATTGAAATCAAACATCATACTTCCTTGATGCATTTACAATTTTAGGACCTAAATTTTCAGGTGTCAATAGTGGCTCTTATTGGGGATGTGGGTCCATACCTGGACACAACGAGAATCCAACATTCTCTAGAGAAGCAGACCACTAAACATAAAGTATTAATGATATAAAATAGTGATAAATAAATAAACTGAAATATAAGGAATTAAATCGAAAGGAAAACAAACTCAGTTATCTATCCAAAATAATAATTCTCATGCTGAAAATATCAAAAATAAAAGTTTATAGAGAAAATAAAATGAATTGATTTCTAAAATAAATACTTACCTGAGCAGGTAACCTTACCTCTGTCAAAAACCTTGTCTTGGTCATATAACATTTTACGCCTTCTTGAAATGCGTTGAACATAATTCTCATGCCAATCATCACAATTCCCAATGTAATAAACCTATTCACCATGTGATGCATTTTCTGATTGTGAGATATCTTCTTCACATTTCGGAGATATTTCATTTATTTCATAGAATGGATTAACACATGGTTTATATCTAGAAAAATCTTCATCCTTTTTAAAACCCTTTATAAACATATTTCCTTCATCACATGTTTCCTTCATTCCCACACAAAGCTGATTTGGTGTATATGTCTCCTCAATCTGTTCACAATTTTCTTCCTCGTATAAAATTTCATTAGGGCTCTCTGTAGAATTTTCAATGCATTCATTTTCTTCCATTAAATCATCATATACAATTTTAAGAAGGAGCTCTACCTATTCACTAGTTACTCCTAAATTGTACATCTTGTTTAAAAAACTTGGCCTGATATTAGAAGGTATCTCACTGAAGATATCAATCATCCTCATAAACAAACTCACCACATTTTTGTTATCATACCGTTCTAAAGTAATGAATGCATTCAAGGGAGACATGCATGATTCATTCTCCTGGTGTTGATTTTTCTGGTTACCATACTAATCTATGTGAGCTTGATGATTATAATGTCCATGATCTTGGCTTTGATGCCTCATACTCTCCTAGCCTTGTAAATGATGCATGTATATAGGATTTTTGCCATTTGATTAAGGTTGGTATACAAGTTCTGCATATTATGACAACTTTTCATATTTTCACATACTTCATAATTTACAGCATTATGGTCATGAACATTATAATAATTTAAATTATTTTGATCATATGCATCAACATGTTTAGTATTACCTAGAAAATCATCCACTTTATCATTTATTTTATTCCGCATATGTACATTATTGCATAAATTGAAAGATTGTACCTATCTTTTACCTTGCATATCGTGATTTTGATGTTTCATATTATCCTACAGAAATGTGCAATTCTATTGATTCATACTTACTTGATTACCCCGGTTAAGTTGCATATCATATTGTTCTTCATGCATGCCATCTTTATAACACAATGTGTGTCTAGGCTTTTGCTGTGCAGGATAATACACATTATTTCCTAAATACATGTGGTCTCTAGCACTCCGAATATGATTATTATTTAAATAATCATATTTATTTCCATCCTTAATGCACTAGCCATATCTTTTATCTCTCCCCACATTAATGTTCCTGTTATATAAATAATCACTTTTTTGTAAATGAAATTCTTTCTTACCTTTCATATCCTCAAGGCTGGCGTGAATATTTTTATTATTATAATCATTTTCCGTGTACCCAAGCTGGTAAAAATTATTCGGCTGCAAAAAATCATCATTCAATTCCTCGTTATCCCTTTTTCCTTGGTAGTAATAGTTTTTATTTTTAATGTTAGCTCCCACTATTACGTTGTCACCAATCCCATGTAGATAATTCTGCACATGTTCACTTCTATCTTTGTTTTTAACATGCTGGTCATGTTTTGTCAAATCAAATTGCACATTATCACAACTTATATAATTATTCTTTTTAAAATATTTACTCTCACCTTGCGCAAATTTGTAAATCTCACCTGGCTGCTCACGCAAGTCTCCAAAGTGCTGCGTTTGGCTCTCTCGATATATTTTATTATGTCCATAACGCATATCATGCAGATCATGATGCTGTTTACATGGATCATCAAGGTTAATGTAATTGATTTGCTGTGCATGAATTTGTTGTTGTGTATTACTTTGCAGATAAATATCCTCATCATTTAAAAAACATTTTCCTTTTATTCCCTCAACATGATATCCCTCCTTTTGAGTGTGAAAACAAGTTTGCGCAAATTGGTGCTTTTGATCAGTATTATTTGACTATGCATTTTCATAGTGCATGCCTTGCTCATGCCAATTTGGATTGTTTGAGCTATGCTTATTACGTATCTCATATATATCATGATCTCCCATGCTACAAGCCATAACATTATCCTACTGGTTATTAAGTAAGCCATATGCATTTTTAACTTGTTGTGCACTCCACATTTCCTCTTCAAAATAGTCATGTGAATTTCTATTTTGCAGTGAGTGATGTGAAAACAAGTCACTTTGCCCGTTTTGAATATTTTCTTTCCCACATGCATGTGATTTAGGGTAACGTATATTATCTATATGCTGATATGCATGAGTATATTCTTCATAGTGTTTATCCTCCCACACAAGTTTATAAACATCATTTTGTTGTTCATAAAAACTATTATTACCTTTAACCTCATGCTAGCCTCTTGTGCAACCACTTGGAAAATGTTTGTTTGGCTGTTTATAAATAATATTATTACACTATTCCCTTTGAATGTTTTTATTCACATATTCTTCTTTTTTCATAGGTTTTAAATCACATGGCTACTCCCATGAGTCTCCAGACTTGCGCAGATGATTTAAAGGATTCCAGCCTTCTTGATCTGCCAACACACATATATACTACTATGTGAATGGATTTTGATGTATTTTATTTTCTTGATGATGATGTGTGTTTTGTTGCAGTATGTGAACCCCTACATGCTGATAACATACCTTGTCATATTCCATATCTTCTTGCACATAATCTTCACCTTGCTGCGCGTAGGATAATTTTAATAATGCCCATATTCTCCCTGTTCACCCAACACATGCACATACTTCGACACGAGCTTACATTTTTGGCTATCGTGATAGGGCTTTTCACTCTTGTTGTGTATGCTTTGTGCATTTAGATGTGTATTACGACTTTGATATTGCATTTGTAAGGTATGAAATGGTTCATTTCCTCCTCCATGTCCCTTTCTAGCCAAAAGGTTCTATCCATATGCAAAATTTCTTGGTTGAAAGTACTATTTCTCTTTATATTGTTCATGGTGACTGCCATATTTAACTTTATATGGCTGCGCTTCATTAGAAATTTGCTGCAAATCTTCGAACAGATGAGTTTGCTGCAATTTCCTATTATATATGTCTTGTGTATGTAAGATGTCATACATTTTAAAATGCTTCAGCTATTTATTTTTGTTATCCTCTTGGCCTTGATTTTTACTTCCAACGCCATATCCCATTATCATGCTATTTTCGGCTTCATGCATATGATGCTGCTTATATTTATTTTCATCTTCAGTCGTAACATGTTGGTCATTTGGTTGTGAACTATACCTTGTGTTGACATACTTATAATGCCTATCCTCATTTTGTAAGCCAAATGTATGCACATATTCCTGTGTAGGTGTGCTTCTCTGGTCAACATCATTGAATTGTGGATTATTATTGTGAATGTCTTGCACATATAAACTAGGAGGTTGCATAGAACACTCTTGATAATTTCTATTTTGCAAGTCATTAATATGCTAGCCACGTAGCTTCCCACTTCTCTATGGACAAAAATAAATTTTTTTTTGTCACAACGTCTTATTTAAATGATTCTTCATTTTATCAAAATTTTCTTGTCTACCCTCTCCATACAGTGTGTGACTGTGTTCATCATCATTGTTATTCCTTCTTCCCCACTATTTTGATTGTCACAGTGATCATAAATGCCCCCTCGATCGTTATCCATGTTATACAATGAATTAGAAAAAACTTTAAACCGATCATTGTCTCGTCCTGTAATCCTTTCTTCATTGTTTGGTTCCAAATTGATGAACCGCTTGTTCTTTAGAGATCTTCTCCCTAACATAGGTGCCTTTTCCTGAAGCTGAGTTTTAGAGTCACCACCTCACCTTCTATGAGGAAAAATGTAACTGCTCTGAGTCCTTATATCCTAGTAGAGTCTTTACAACATTAACCACAGATCCTAAAACTTCCTTTCACTGATAGGTTCCCCAATAGAGTCGCCAATTTGTTGGGGCTAAAAAATGCTAACTGTTTTGAGGCCAATTTATAGGCACAATAAATGCCTCTGCAATTCTGGTTCGATTGAACCAAGGCTGGTAGGCCTAAATTGAATATGTTGTCTGACTGCACAAATACATGCATAAACAATAGAAATTCCCTCCAAAGGGGTTACTGATCTTTGGAGGAAAAAACAATTTAATATCCTAAATGTCAGATAGTTTGAAATCTAAACTAAGGCTAGGAATTAATGTTAAACCTAATTTGATGCTTGGTAAGTAGGATAATAGATAAGATATGTACTTCATAGAAAGGAATAAATGACAAATTCAAATGAACGAATAGACTAGTGCTTGATACTAGAATGAGAATAGAGTCAGATACATTCAAGGTTGTGTATAACCAGAGACGGTTTTAAGATAAATCATTTCTACAGAATGACACCATCAGCCTACAAGCTTCTATTTAAACAAAATTTTACAACAATTCATACAATAGGTTCTATGGTTTTTAACTCAAGAGCCTAAAAGGAAACAATAATAGGTTCCTAGACCATGCTACCATTATTCAAATTGTACAAACTGATCATAAATGAATGCATAAAATAGAAAGTATAATAGGACAACCTGGTTAGAGAGTAATCTGAGAAACTGATTGAACGTAAAAAACTATATTAACAGTAAGGTACAAAAACTTATCTAATATTCGCACATAGGATTTTTGGCATTAGTTTCCAATCCGTGAGAGGTAGATTTTGCCGTGATTAATTGTGTCCTTTTGTTTACAATTGATTGATCATAAATATGAATCTCAATAGTTTCCTGTGAAAGGACATGCCCTTTCACAGGACCTAATTATTCAACTACCCTAAAAACAAACCATAACAATGGTTGTTAAGACAAATATTTCCCATACAAATTGATTCAATAGTCTTTGGTGTTCCGTGTATAATAATATTGATAGTCAATTACCTGCACGAAAACACCAAAGATTAGATAATCAAGATAAAATTTATTATTTTTATACCATATAAAGGTTTTCAAAAAACTATAATTATTTATTTATTAATTAAAAATTAATCAAAAATAATTTCATGCCAAATGTTAATACATGCATTTGATAATCAATGTGAAAAAATTTAGCATTATGCTCTATGTCATCTTCATAAATTATCCAAAAGATAAGGAATCTCTTTAATTATAAATCATAAAAGAAATAGTGAAAAAAGTAAAAACATCATGTTTAGAATTATTCCTTTATTTTAACATAAAACATAATGTATTTATTGATTAATGATTAATTGAAAATGAATATATATTATATTTTGTATATATACTTAATAGTGAAAAATAAAATTAAAAATTAATAATAAATCATCCATATTGATTGTCAAGATATAAGCTAGTACATTAATTGTTAGAAGTCTTCAATAATAAGACAATTCCCTAAATTAATAAAATGATGTTAGGTAGTAATATTATATTTCTATTTCTAAAATTAAATAAGTTCATACAAAAGAAAATAAAATCATGCTACATAAACATATGTTAGAAACTTTTAGGGTAAAAGTTTTTACGATTCAACCCTAGTGAAAGAAAAAATTGCATTCACTTAAAATCAAAACAATCATAACGTAAATCAATATTTCAACTACATATGTTAATAAATAAATTCATGCATGAAAAATCAAGCAAAGTGGGATAAAATTATTTACATCCACTTTATTCTAAAATCAAGATGAAAACATAAAGTGAAAATTTTCCTTTAGGGTTTTGGAAATAAAGAATAAAAACCATTCAAACCCTAAGAGAAAATTTTCAATCTACATGCCTTTTACCCTAAAAATTTAATTTTTAAAAAACAATTAATGTGAAAAATCAAATTAAATATATATGGATACCTAAAATTTAATATAAAAAACCCTAACATACTTATATTCATCAAATGATATCCTCTCTATCATATTTTAACTTCTAGGGTTTTGGGGGGGTAAATAAAAAAAAATAGTGATTAATGCTCACAAAATTTAACATTTCTATCCCACAAACAATATTAATTCTAATAAATTATTTCAAAGGATATAGGATTATCTTAAATTTATACATTTATTTACATACACACTCTCGAAGAATAATATAGAGCAATTGGTAGGGGTAGGGTCAGGTAGTTAGGTAGGAAAAGGAATGGGTCGAGAGGTCGAGTGTTCAACTCCCTCTCCCCATTCTTTTTCCTAAAATTAGATAAATACATAAATAAATTAATAATCACATTATTTAATTTAAAAAAGATAATTAGGGAAGAGATAACTCCCTATGTAAGAGGTTTCCTTTATTTCTCACCTGCACATAAACAAAGATAAATAAGTATTTTCTCCTAACCCTCTCGTAGAAAACAAGTAGACTATCTGGTTAAGGGGTAGGAGGGTAGATAGATAGGAAAAAGGTCGGCTTGAGAGGTTGAGTGTTCAACTCCCTCTTGCTGCCTTTTGTTCAACTTATATATTTTTATTTTTAGAATTATTATTATCTAAAACAAATATGCATAAAATAAAGCAATTTACAACCTAAAAATAAAAACATACACACCTTTTATCCATTTTAAATTTTTATCAAATGAAAGTTATATAAAATTGAAATCAAACATCATACTTCCCTGAAGCATTTGCAATTTTAGGACCTGAATTTTTAGGTGTCAACACTATGCACTGAATGGACTTAACCATGTTAGTGAACTTTTGATCAAGTCATGGGCTAAGGAAGTGAATACCTTGGAAGATTCCTTCCAAGATATTCTAAATCTGGTGAGTAAGCATTAAGTCTTTTTGTGCTTAGAAATTTTTAAATTTTGCACGTACCTTTTCCATTGATGTCAAAGGGAGAGGAAGAGAAAGAAAAATGTAGAGAGAATGAAGAGAGGAAGAGGTGAAAAATTAAGAAGGATAAAAATATATTAGAAATTAAAAAAAAGTAGAAAAGAGAAAAAGAAAAAAGAGAGATATGTGTATATGTAGAAGGAGATAGTGCTTTAACACTTGTCATTTTGGGTTCCCTAGTAGGGCGTTACAGATCACTTGAGGGTTTTCATATATTGAAACACTTATGCTGGAGTGATCGCATGCAGAGAGTTTTGGTACTGGAGTCACAGTCATGAAAATGACTAAGTCAAGAATCAGGATAACAGGGTATAGTGTTATAGTTTTGGTCAACGATGAAAATGTATGATGTATTATGGCTTGAAAATTTAGTAGAAGACATTTTGGTATGTGTATGACCTTTAGTTAATGTCACATGTGTTTTGGTGAAGAGATCAATGAGATACAATGTTCAGAAGGTATACGAAGATAGAGAATCAGTTAAACAAGGCAAATGAGCAGTTGTGCTGATTAAGGAAAGGTTAGTTGGCATGGTAATGTGATAAGTCAGATTAAAGATGTATATTACTGACTCTTTGGTAATATATGATTGCCGACTCTATGTTGATCATTTACATAAGTATTTATTATGTTTTATATATGTATTTGGGAGTTGACTGGATGGCAATTTTTGTGTAAGTATAGAGTGGTTTTGTGAAAGAGATATATGTTATTGTGATGATGAAGCAAGGATGAGAATTTGAGAGAAGAGAGAAGACACAAGATTAGTATTTGACATAGCTATAACTGGAATTATCTAAGCATAACAAGTGCTTGTATTGTTCACTTTTGGAGAACTCTTTGTGACAGTATTTTGATTGTAAGAGCTATTTGCTCACCACCTTTAACATGGTATTTTGTATACCCCTAACAGGGTTTTGCATTCCTCTAACAAGGAAATGTTCTATATAATACTCAGCTCCTAATATTTCTAGATCTCCTAATAGGGATATTATATTTTAGTGCATAGTTGTGGGTAGCATCCCCACTGGGGTTTTCCCTTGGCCAGGGTTTCCTCAAAAACAAATCATGGTGTCATGAGTTACATGTTGTGCATTTATGTTCTTTCATTTCAGTATTGTTATGCTTTATTTTCAATAAGTTGAAGTTTAAATTGAAGTTCTATAATACTGATTCACCCCCCATCTTAGTATTACTTAATCCTAACATGACAAAGGCTATCACCTAGAGTTAAAAGGAGGTATATGCAAGATGCTTGTAAGCTCAAGGGATCTATTTGCTACTGGGAGGCAAAATAAAGGTAATTTATTCCATCTGAATGTTATTTTTAATAGTTGTTTAGTTGCTAGAGTTGAAGACAATTGGATGTGGCATATAAGGTTTTGTCATGTGAAATTTGATAGCTTGATCAAAGTTAGTAAGTCAAATGCAGTTAGGGGATCTCCACAACTAGTTTAGTCAAACAATACAATGTGAAAATAATATCATTTAGGTAAATTGACAAGTTCTACTTTGACTAGTAAGGTATTTTCCTCTGAGAATATATTGGATTTGGTACATATTGATCTTTTTCGTCTTATGAGAACAAATAGTTATCATGGTGATAAATACTTATGTTATTTATTGATGACTATTCAAGAAAGATGTGGGTGACTTTCTTAAAGGATAAATATGAAGCTTTCTACAATTTTAAAGTGTTTAGGGAACTTGTTGAGAATGAAATAGGCAAAATCTTGAAATTATTAAGGTCATAAAGAGGAGGAGAGTTTACTTCATAGGAGCTTATTGAATACTATGAGGATAATAGAATCAAAAGATAGATGTCAGCTCTAAGAACTCCACAATAAAATGGTAAAATGGTATTGTAGAAAGAAGGAACATGACTATAGTT
This sequence comes from Chamaecyparis obtusa, assembly GCA_027943335.1. Classification (NCBI taxonomy): domain Eukaryota; kingdom Viridiplantae; phylum Streptophyta; class Pinopsida; order Cupressales; family Cupressaceae; genus Chamaecyparis; species Chamaecyparis obtusa. The sequence continues at coordinate 9,026 of BSBK01003690.1, read as the reverse complement.
GATGTAGCTAGGACAATGATGATTCAAGATGATGTACCTAAGATGTATTGGAGAGAAGCCATTAGCACTACACTATATACATTGAACCGGGTACAAGTTAAGAAAGAAACTGATAAGACATCTTATGAATTGTGGTATGGTCATACACAGGTAGTGTTAATTATTTCAAAGTCTTTGGTAGAAGATGTTATATCAAGAGAGATGAGCTCACATGAAAATTTGATCCTAAAAGTGATGGAGGTATTTTCTTGTGATACTCTACTAAATCAAGGCCTACAAATTTTTCAAAAAAAGAACAAACAAGATGATTGAAAGTATAAATGTGAAGGTGGATGAATATCCTAAAAAATTTGATCAATCCAACAAGCATGAATCAAAGAATATCCAAGAGATTGTGTATGTGCTACTTGAAGTATAAGATGCAGTTCAACAGAATAATGAGGAAGAAGTGGTCTAAGTGGAAGAAGAAGATCCTAGACTTGAACTAGTTATTCCATGATATGTAAAGTTAAATCATTCTAGCGATCAAATAATAGGTGATAAAGGTGAAGGTGTGCAAACAAGAAGAAAAATCAAGGAAAGTACATGCCTGATTTCAAAGTTCAAGCCTAGGACCGTGAATGAAGCTTTGAAGAATGATGATTGGATACAAGTAATGGAAGAGGAACTTGATTAGATTGAAAATATTAACACATGGACACTTGTTTCTAGACTAAAAGACAAGAATATGATTAGTATAAAATAGGTATTTAGAATCAAACTAAATGAAGAAGGGAAGTGATGCACAATAAGGCAAGAATTATATGTAAAGGCTATAAACAAGAGGAAGGATTAGAATATAGAGACACCTTTTCTCTAGTGGAAAGACTTGAAGGGGTAAGAATATTAATTTCTTATGCATCTTACAAAAGTTATAAGGTTTTCAAAATGGATGTTAAATCTTATTTTCTAAATGGAATTCTTGAAGAAGAGGTATACATAGAACAATTAGATTGGTTTACATTGATAAAAAACAAGGATATGGTGTGCAAGCTACAAAAGGAATTGTATGGACTAAAACAATAACCTAGAGAATGGTATGAAGGGACACACTCTTATCTTGTTAATATTGGTTTTAGAAGAACAAATGAAGACAACAATGCATACTTAAAGGTTGAAGGTGACAAGTTACTATTAGCTGAAGTATTTATGGATGGCATAATATTTGGTGAAAATGATGAAACAAGTTTGGAATTTGTAGAAGAGATGAAAAAGGAATTTGAAATGTCAATGATTGTAGGAATTAAGTTCTTCATTGGATTATAGGTTCATAGCTAAATGAAGGTATTTATATCAGCCAATCGAAGTATGTAAAGAAAGTGCTCAAAAATTTTGGAATGGAAGACTCCAAGCTAGTTGGAACCCCCATGGTGACTAGATGAAAGCTTTCTAAGGACAATGAGTCAGGTGTAGTAGATGAAACCTTATACAAGTCTATGATAGACAAGTTACAATATTTTGTTCATAGTAGACTAGACATTTCTCAAGCAGTTGGAATAGTGGCTAGATTTCAAGAAAATCCTAAGGAATCCCACATGGTGGTAGTGAAGAGAATATTCAAGTACTTGAAAGGGACTATAGACTATGGTCTATGTTATGCACATAAAGGTGATTTTTCTTTGAGTGTGTTAACTGATGTAGATTGGGAAGGAAACATTGATGATAGAAAAAATACAAGTGGAGGTGCATTCTTCCTAGGTGGAAGGCCTGTATCATGGACAAGTAAAAAGAAAAATTGCATTTCCCAATCAACTGTAGTAGTTGAGCATGTAGAAGCTGCTATCAATTGTACAAAGATTGCATGGGGGTGACCCCACAATAGTGGGTTACACTTTTTTAGACATGCTGATTTTTGCTAAAATAACACATTTTTAATAAAATATGATGATTTAAGTCTTGACAGATTCGATTTGAAGGAATTAATTACAAATGGTTAGCTCAAAACCTCTTAGATAAAAGAAAATGATATAACATCTATACTCCTCATTCATACCTATAATGGAGTCTCCTTCGCACCTATTAAAATGCTGACAAAAAATCACTTCAAATTTATCTTTTAGTAGATCAAATGAATCCATTTGACAAACCTATCTATGTAATACTAAGAAAATATTTCCAATGATTATAATGTTAATATGTATTAAGTTTATTATGACTTTTTATTTTTAGTTTTACTAAACAGAGATATTTCATTGTATGTCTACCTCTATGTTTGATGCTTACGAAAAATAGTAAATGAGAGAAAAAAAATTCTAAAATCTATATATTCCCTAGGTATTGAATTATCTTTCTAGAAAAAAACTAAAAATGAAATTGGACAAATACATGACAAGTTATAATCTTAGTCAAGGTATGTCAAAATAATCATTCAGTCAACTTCAAATGTTAATAAAATATAAAATAATTGTGATAATGTCATCAAAAAAATTTCATTCCCTCTGTATGGATGTTACAAAAATAAATTTGAAAGAAGCACATTGATATCCATTTTAGGAAAAAAAAACTTATGCTCTATGAAAACAATGTAACTCTTTGAAAATGACGTTTTCAACAACATACCAGTTTTCATGGGAGAAAGAAAAACCTATTCAAATAAATTAAAAAAATAAAAATAAAAATAAAAATTTAGAATCTAGACAAAAAATACTAAAAGACTCTAATTCTCTTCATCTTTTGATTTCAAACGGTTTAACGAGAATATGAAGCTGAATCTAAAACTTTTTTCCAAAATGTAGAGTTTAGTGTCCATTCAGGCAAAAAAGTGAACCCACTATTGTGGGTTCACCCATTGATGAAGTAGATCCTAGAAGGAATCAAATAGAAGGTGATTGAATCAGTGACTATGTTTTGTGACAATACAAGTGAAATTAACATTTCAAAGAATCCAATGATGCATTCTAAGACAAGACTCATTGTAATCAAGTATCATTTTCTAATTGAACAAGTGCAGGGAAAGTAAGTCAAGTTGGAATATGCGCCAACCAAGGAACATATAGAATAAATATTCACTAAGCCACTACCTAAGGATACTTTTGATTACCTAAGAGGTAAGCTATGGGTTATGTCCCCACCTAAACTGAATTGAGATGCTATTGCAACATCAATCCAATGGATTCATTGAATATTTTTCTATATGGATTGATGTTAAAGGGGATAATCCTTAGGGGGAAGTCAAAGGTGAAGAAGATAGTTTCTGTAGAAGGTGACCTATGTTGCATGGTGCCTTTGGCATTTTTTGCAAAGGGGGATAAGACTTGGGAGATGACTATTGGAAGAAGATAAAAGGGGAGAAGAAGACAAAGAGTTATGAGGATGTTTGTCATGTTTCCATGATTATATTGTGATATTGTGGTATTTCTATCAATGCCAAAGGGGGAGATTGTTGGCATAAGTGATGTAGAGACTATTGTGTGTTATGTGATATAGGCTTGATGACAAGAAGATTAGTTATTTCATTTTCATTGATGTTAACTTAGTGTTGTGTTGATTGACAATGTTCAAGATGAGATGATGAGTATTTGAGTAGTTGAATCTAGTGTTGTAGAAGGGATTGGAGTGAACAGTCATTATGGGAGGATCAAATCTCTCTCTAGATGCTGCATGTTGGATTGCAGAGGTTGGAAACATGAATAGAGAGAGTTATGATCGATTGAAGATTGATAGAGAAGCTAAAGGAATAGACAGTAACAAATGATGAATGATTTGAGTGTTCTATTAAATAGGTGTGGATTCAAGTGTTGTGGTTCAATCTGAATTATCTTAACTAAGTTATGAGATTGATATTACAACTACAAGATGATTGGAGTATTGCAAGGCATAGTTTTAATAACCAGAAGATCATTATGTGCATACTAACAAATTTTTTGGAACAATTGGTGTTAGATCCTCAATTGGTGATGATGCAGTTGGTTATGATAAATCCTTTCATGTTACAAGTATCATGGTGACATGGTAGATTTGATTTGTAATGATGAGTTGATCTTACATTTTTTGAGGTGATCGAATTTATCAATCTTTTAAAAGTGTGTTGGAAAAGTAAAGGAGTTTTACTATTCTTGATCAAATCAATGTGTGAGTGCATTTGGAGGCCAACACAGATTTGTAAATGTATTTTATTGTTTGGTAATACATTTTGGCAAGCTATTGTGAAGAATGAACGATTCGAATGCTGAAATTTAAATGTAATACATTTTTTTAAGGCAGTGGTTGCCATAGTGAGTGAAAAATATATTTATATTTAGATTAGCTAATTGAGTAGCTGTATATCGCGGATGTCATGGTACAATCAAGAGAAGGGTGAAGATATCCTAAAAGAAGTTTGAGCTTAATTCAGTCTATATTGGTAATGGAGGAATGTTATTCTTAGATCATTGTACTTGCTAAATCCTAATAGGTTCTCCAAGAAAATACCTTGATTGGGTAGATCCTAATAGGTCTAAAGTTGAAATCCTCTACTCAAGTGACTCTTTAATTAGGGTTTTAAACCTCTTAACTAGGTTACTCCTAATAGGGTAAATCTCCCAACAGGGCTAGAGGTAAATCCTTCAACCAGGTGACTCTTAATAGGGCATCTATAAAGCTCCTAACATGGCTAAGCATTTAATCGGGCATACTTTAGAAGAGTGCAAATTATTAGTGGGTACTAATTCTCACCGTGGTTTTTTCCTCTAACCAAGGGTTTTCATGATAAAAAAATTAGTGTTCTTGTGTTTCATGTTTGGATGGTTTCATTTATTTATTGTTTGTTGCTGCACAAGCTATATGTTGATAAATTTTATTAAATGGTTGATGAAAAGTGTGAAATTAGTAGATTACTAATGCACCCCACTCTCAATAATATTGAACCTTATAATACTAACACATATGTCCTATGTAGTTAGACATGTTTTCTGTGAAGTTAGGCTAGAACATGATTTGTTGATGGTTTTTGCGCACTTGGTAAAATTTCTATGCACTCAAGTGTGCAACTTGTGTATTTGGGTGAAGACCTACACACTTGAAAAACCAAGTGCGCAACTTGTGCTCTTAGACATAGTAAGATCTGGACACGAGGGACCTCAATTTGATATTTTAGGTACACATTTTTTTATAATAAAAATGAAAGATAATGCATCATTGATACCTTTTCCCCTATTATGTTTAGGTTGATCTCCCTCCTTTACAAACAAAAGAGAGTAAGTCAGTGTTCATGGGATTGAGGCATTGTTTAAGTGCATATGAGAGAGATTGATTACTAGTCTTAGGTCTGCACCACATTCCATACATGCCTGTAATTGTAGGGAATATATGACATTCAAATGCTATAGGCTCTGCAAGATACATAGATGCAAGATATAGCTATGGTTGATGAGGTTGAGGAGATTCTAGTTGATAATATTGTGAGGGTGGAAGTCAAATTTTAGAGATAAAATATTGTAGATTTTTTGAGGTAGGTATCATGAACTCAAGGTGAGAGAGAAACACTAATTAGAGAGAGGGACATATTGATAGTAGAGAGTACACTTATATCCTCTCAAGACAATATTTTAAAGAGTGCAGTGAGTAAAGGAGGATACTCAAGGCTTCATTAGTAGTATCACAAATGTCATTGAGTGAAATATAGTAGGGATGCTAGTAGAGGCTCATCATAAGATCAAGCATTGGTGAGGAACATATGAGAGAGAGGTACCATCAGAGTAGTGGGCACCAAGCTATACAAATTATCATAGGTCACAAGATAGGATACACTCACAAAGGACACATAGCAGTGGGGGTGTGGTAGGACTAATTAGGCCATTGAGAGTAGGCATAAGGAGCACAAATTGGAGGGGATAAATCCTATAGATAGGATAGGGACTAGGAAAATCAAGAGACAAGAAGATGATTTTATATGTTTATAGTGACATTTTTGTATATATATGTTGTAGACCGTACTAAGCTTGTAGGCCTTACTTTATGCAGACATCCTAATTTTGTACTGTGATATATATATATATATATATATATATATATATATATATATATATATATATATATATATATATATATATATATATATATATATATATGAGATGCAGTGATTCACTAATTGGGTGAAAGAAAAATGTTGTGTCACACTAAAGGCTAAACAACATGTTTTAGTATGACCAAGTTTTGACCGGACTAGTTTCAATCGAAACATGTTAGGTCAAACACTCATGGAAGCCAAGTGGCACCATGTGACACCGATGTGGCAAGGGAGGTTCTCCCTGAACCCCCCAAAATTGTATAAGATGACAAAATGCTTCTAGTGGTTCATTTTCACTATAGCTAATTTTGGATTTTGTGGAGTGGGAAGGAGCTTAGGAGATCTTTGGCTGAAAATAGCCAATTTTTTTATTATATTTTTTTATGTTTTTAATATGTTTTTATAATAGCTTTATGTTTTTTAAGTAATGTTTTTTTTTTGTAATTTAGTTCGTTTAATTGTAGAAAAATAAGAAAACATTGTAATTTTTAGTTAGCATGTAATTATAATGTTGATTTTTTTTGTAATTTAGTTAGTTAACATTGTAATTTTTAGTTAGTCTATTTTAAAACATTAGAAAAATATTACAAAAATGTTGGAAAACATTACAAAAATAGTAGAAGAAAAAAAACATACATCGAAATATTCATACACAACATCCAGAATATTATAACCATCAAGACATTCTAGACATTACAACCATCGAGGATATTCCCACCTTAATTAAGCCCCAATATAAAATTAACTCTAGAACATTAATTAAATTTTAACCCTAACCTTACTTTAACCCTAATTAAAGTGATTCCTAGAAAACAAGTTCTAGTTGAAAAATTTGATGCACATTATGATTAAAACATTTAACATGAGGTCATTGTGTTCATTGCCTAAACATGACAAAGGAAAATATTTTAAATCAAACCAAAATATAAACTATACAAAAATCTCCTATAACTACATCATCAAAAATTAGTGAAGGAAATAACCATGTGTCAAATATCATTATTAAAAACAAAGGGCATAAATTCAATGTTACTACACAATTGAGAAAAGTTACACTTCAAGGAACTACATCAAAGCCTAATAATTATAACCCTAACCCTAATTATCGTTGAAACCTAGTTAACTTGACTAACCATTAATTATGAAGGTTAAGCCTAGTCGTAATCTGACCCTAGCCATAATTAAGTAAAAATTATAATTGAATTAGAACCCTAAAGATAGCCAAGCAGTTAAATTTAAGTTGTATCTTAAAATAAATTAGATTACTTAATAGGTTCATTACATCTTCTTTTTCATTAGGACCTACACATATGATTAGATCATTTTTCTACCAAACATATTGATAAATATGAACTTAAAAGTTATTTTCATATTTAAATTATGCTTTATTGAAGAGGTGTATAAATGTGGTTTGTGTAAATATGCAATTAAATTATAAATGCCATTTCTTTTTCATGTTCTTAAATGTGCAAATTGAATATATATGTCACAAACTAGATGAACTTATTTGTACGCTTTGTTTTATGTAGATGTTACCTTGATGATGTAATGTATGCTAAATACTGTACACATATGATTAGATCATTTTTCTATCAAACATTTTGATAAATTTGAAATAAAATTTATTTTAAATTCTTTATTGAAGAGGTGTACATTTTATGTGGTTTGTGTGTACACATGTAAATATGCAAGTAAATTATAAATGTCATTTCTAAACTTTTTCATGTTTCTTAAATGTGTAAATTAAATATATATATGCCATAAAATAGATAATAATAATGTATGCTTTAGATTTATTTTTAAAAAATGTACATATATGTATGCATGTGCAGATCTATATAGGTCAATACTTTCATATATTTTATCTATCACATGGCATCAAGCACAAGGGAAACACCCATAAATTTAGGAGAGATAGTCTATAGGGGGGTGGTATTGATCATTCCTCACATAGATCTGCTAGATCTAGAGAGGAAATGGAGCAGTTATTTGCTGAAACTATTGAGAGATTGAGACATGCTATAGCCATTCTGGATCACACCCTTTAGACATGCACTACCCTTCACAATAGGGATAGGGTTCACAACATTGGAGATGAGTTGGTGCATATGATTGATATAGTTCAATCATATAACCCTTACAATAGTATTAGTGTTCAAGAATTATAAAAATCTCTTTCTCGCAACGTTACTAGCACTATGAAGTATAGACATATTGACACTAAGGTTTCCACTGCTATGGTGAAGACCATGTTTCCTCATTACTAGGAGATAGCTCAAGTGAGAAGATATCTTGTTGGTAGGTATGAGGATGAGATTATTGCACCATTTATATATCCTCGATGGTTAGATTCTCATCATAGGTAGCCCTAGAAGGATGAGTTTCCACTTTATTTCTGCAAACAATAATTTTATTTGCACTATGAGGCTGATTATATAGATTTCCCTGACCGTGTTGGGTAAGGGAAGGGGTGATTAGTAGAAAAATTCAAACAAATTTATTCCCCATTGCCCAATAATAAGTAGGAAAGGGTGGGTGAAAACCTTTTGGTTATGCCAAAAGGTTTAGAAATGGTTGTTGTAGGAGCGAGTGTACCGAATGCCACCAAGAGAGATGTCTTTTCTAGTATTGAGAGTATTGTGACATAGGTTCACAAGATCTCATCTGATCACTTAGGGAGATACATGTTGCATTCACATTATAGCATTCCTCCACCTATACATGATGCATCCTTTAGTGATGATCCTTATTAGATAGAAAAAGGTACCATCTCCTCTTGAGGTTGAAACTATGTCAGAGGTGGATTCTTTGCATCACATGGGCACATATTATCTAGTAATCTACTTTGTGCATATTAGGCTATACATATACTAGTGGGGTCCCTCCCAGTGAGGTCTCATTATATATCACTCTCCTTCCACCCACTAGATCTTATTCTTAGGGTGCACATAGATAGGAGGATATTGCTACACCACCTACATCTTCTTAGCAGATGATAGTT